>JAPYZS010001735.1:0-38939 GCA_030522925.1 Trissolcus japonicus | reverse complement strand
GTAATTTTTGTTAAGAAATATTCGATTGGGGCATTCTGATCGCATTATTTCATAAATGTTATGAAATATGCATAACTGTTATGAATCCTTTTTCTCAGTATAAAAGGATTAAACTTTCACCGGCCGTCCCTTTTGATATAAAATTATCAACTTTTTATTTCGTTTATAATTACGCATTTACCCTCTTCGCTTTATTTTTTTCCCTTCCCCAAGAGGAAAGTTCGAAAATCAAAGTTCGATCGTTTGAAGTTTGCTTCATTTGCGAGGAAGTTAGTAAATCATTACTGAAAGATATCTACCGATCAAGTATTTTGAGAGTGTTCAATTGATCTCAAGTTGTGCAAGTAATCAGTTGCGCAACTTAACTACTTTGGCAGTTAAAGAACCGGGTTGCTTTTTATGACTATGAAACAAGTCTTTTCAACGAAATTGGCTATGCTTTTCTCTGAGTGAGTTTTTTCTTCGGCATCAATGCGAAAAAAAAAATAAAATAAAATAAACAATCTTCAACCCATGGATTAGGTTCCACATTGTGTTTGATTCCATTGTTTATATTCCGCAATTTTGTACCCAAAAACAATTGCATAATTTAAACGACGTAAAACATTTTAATTACATGATAAATTCATCATGTTCCACGGTAATGAATTATGCTTTGATATTTTAATTAAAAATCATTTTTATAATTATTTATCAATATGTTCATGTGAAATACTAATAATGCTTTATTTTGGTTAAATTTTGGTCGAGAAATTGTATGGAACACATTGATGGAAAAGTAATTAAATAACAAACGCAAATATCAAGTTGACTATCCCAGAAATTGTTAATTCTTCCGCTGTTGGTCTTGTTCGGAGTCAATCCGATGTAACTGGTCGACTCGGCAGGCTAGTTCTGCCATCTCCAATGCAAATTAATTTGAAACCGTGTCTCGCAGAATAGGGTTATATTATCCTGGTTCAACTTAGGGGACGAAGCGAAAACACACTTTGTAGAGAACACTGTGTGTTCTATGCGTCATGTCAGAGGCCATCGCTACAAGACAATGAATATCAAAGTTAACGTTTTCGCGTAATTGTAACATATCCTCGACCGAAGTACGCAATTACTAAAAACAATAAAGATTGTTTTAATGACTCGACGTGTACATCAAAACTAATTTTTTGTTTTCAAATAAAACTCATCATTCACTCGCCGAAAAGCACCACTTTTATAATTTAGCTACTGCTTGCTTTCTCAGCAGCTCTTTCTTTCGTTCTTTTTTTTTCGTCGTGTCATGTTGATTTCATTGTGATATTTATTAAAACACGATGCAACAAGTTTTTTGTTCCTGTTTTGTGTGTGCATGCGAACGGCGTCTCACGTAAGTTTGTCAGCACCGTCGAGGCGTGGACCCTCCGTTTATGACTCCTTTTTAGCATGTTTTTCAAAGTACTAATTGCATAATTAGCGCAGGTGCAATATTTTCTCTGTCTTTCCACACCCCCTCCCCAGGTGTTCTTGTCTCAGTTTTATGTTCCCTCGGAAATTACGTCTTTACAATGTGTGTCATTTGTGTGTAATGAAATATGTTTACGTTTAATATAAATTCGTTTTTTTTGCGTCAAATTATAAGTTGTATTGTAGTTAAGTTTCAGAATTCTATATTGTTCCAAGTTCAACGGAGTTGAGCAGAGTATTTGAAAGTTCTAAGAATGAATCAAACTGAGTACTTGATGAAATGTTTTTTTTTTCAATACGCAAAGTTGAATTGTTAAATTTAATGTAAATGCGAAAAATAAAATTCGATCGAACTATAAGTTCGGATGTTTGCATAAATCCCTTTTCAAGTCAAATTGCTGTAAACTTATCGCTTATTCAAGATTTGTACCAAGTTATATTACCAGTTTTATTTTTATACATCAAAATCTAATATCTTTTTAGAAAAAAAAATTATTTTTTAAGAAAATAAATTTTCAAGTCCGATTATTCACTCTTTTATTTTAACATTGAGCATAATGTGGATAAACTTCTTAAATTCGTACGACAGTTCTATTTCTACAAGTTCGAAATTCAAAGCGATATGGATATAGGTATCATTAATATCGATATTCGACGAAAATCAACGTAAACATTTGACGTAGACGAATATCCGTCAGGTCTGACTAAAATCGATTTATACTACTGTCGAAAAATAGCTTCTCATTCGTGTTTATCTTGTCAATTAAATGTTTTACTGTCATCGATTTTCGGATCATCGCCTGTGTCTGGCGTGTCACTGTAGTGCATTCACGTCTGGTAATAGCCTCGTAAAAAAGATTTTTAGCGGATTTCGTGTCAAGTTACGAGGGGACCTCCTTTGGCTCCGGAATATTTCTCGCGGTCGTCGGAGTCCTCGTTACGCGTGCGTTAGCATGGCACTGCCTCGTCGATATTGCTGATATTTCAATTGCAAACGAGAGACGTGTCACGAAATACGGAATAATATTCGCGCTGACATTTAATCGCTGTTTCCACGACTGTTTTTCGCTCAATATCAATAACTTTTTTAAATCTCAAAGATAAATGTTCCCAGGATATCCGTCGCCAGCACCAAAACTCTATTATTCTTTTCGCTCGCGGTGAATTTATAGTGAAAATGAACATTTTTAGCACAACTGTCGTGTTCATTCTGTCACGGCGTTATAACTGGTTTTTTTTATTCCTTTACATTTTTTGTTCTATCCTTTTCACCTATGCTGATTAACTATCATTCATTAATTCAACAGTATCAATTTTTCGGCGAAGTATAATGGCGTCGAGTTAGGTTTAATTTATTGTGTACCGAAGTATACGTTCTCCACGTTGATTGTGCACAGAATAATTAATAGTTTTACGCACATTTGAACAATGCACACTTCGTGCAGAAAAATGAGTTAACTGCAGTTTCATCATTTTCCGATATTTTGTTGCTGAAAACCCAAAGTGCTCCGCTGGCTGGATTGTGAAAGTGTGCTTGTAATTTAAGCCACGTTGTATTTATAGTAAACTGATATCATTTATGGAGGCCGTATATCACAAAAACATGCAGATTATTTGTGCTTTTCATTCCTTAATTCAATGCTTAATGCGCTGCTAGCAATATCTCTACTTTCGAATTCGACACCCATTTGTTTTTCAACCACCGGTGTCTGATTTTCCATCATTAATTTCACATAACTCAAAACTACTCGTCGGAAAATTGGTATAAAATTTCTTTGGAGTGAAGGAGGACACGATCAAGTCTAATAAAACGGAAACGAAAATTGAAAAGGAAATAAAAAAAAGAAAGAAAGCATGATCAAAGTTCCATTTTAGAAACATATAACAAATCTCAATAAAAATATTAACGGTCGTTCGGAAGTTTACAACAGAGTGCACAAAAGAGTGAACCCGCCGACAATATAACTAAAAACACAAGGCTCGTAAAAGGATAAACGTTTCATCAAATCGTTTCGCGATTTTGATGGCCGAGCGACCAATTTTTCCAAGCGGATAATTGCGGATAATTTGTAGCGCGTTGACGCGGACCTCAGACGACTTTTTATTTTTCGATTGAAACCCATCCGATGTCCGGGGGTGATTTGCCACGAAGAAAAGCAATCGATTTTGATTTCCAGTCGCGTCGCACGAGCGTGACATCGCGCAATTTTCCGATTCCGCCGGCGTAACTTTTGCGTCGGATTCATTCCGCACTGATAAGGTCGATGGACCGGATAGCATCCGGACATTTTTTCGTTCACCTGATTTCCGTTAAAAGCAACTTGTGCTCGATTTCTGCCGCCCGAATTTTCTCTGCGGTCAGCAAATATACCAATTAAGATCGAAGCAGATGTTTCTTTTTCACGCGACAAAGTTTTGCAGCCTGCTAGATAAAGCGCGGATTAACACGTTCTTTTTTGTACGGTCGATTTGTTTTGACACAACTATTTCGTTGACTGTCACATAATCTCAACATATGTTTTTATTTGACTTTTACGTTTGATGCTACATGTAATATAAAGATAAACCATCTCATCGTTGGATAATTTCATTTTTCATGTAAGGTGAGGCTGAAATGATTTTGAATTATTTTTTATTCAAACTGAATACAATACAGGAAAAATTATAAACTGCAATTTTTGTTTTGATTTTTCATTTTCGAAATTAAGAAAATTCATGCTCCTCTTAAAAAGTGCAAATATTTTTTTTACCACACTGTCATATTTGTTGACTCAATTGTGTTACATGCAACGATAATGCAAATGGATGATGCATTTATTGAATAATGACAAATTAACACAATGATATATAACGTGAATGGCGTGTGATTAGCGATTGTAATGCATTTTCATAAATTAACCTAACAGGCTCGCGTCATCCGCCACGTTGATTATATAATGTGACAATACTTTTTGCCAGAGTTTCGAATTTCCATCCGAATGGGAATCCGGGAGCCGCGGCAGCATCATAATTCAAGTCGCGCCTTCGCTATCAAAAAATCAACACGCCTGACTGATCTAAAAAATATACGCCAATACACAAGTTATTAAACCGGCGAGATAACCGGGAACATAAGTTACAACAATCGGCTTGTTCTCGGTCGTATGAATAATGTCACCGAAGTTTTTCCAACGGGCCGAAAATTTATCGGCATGTGTAGTGAAAAGCTCCCGACCAGCTTGCGCTAATTGAAGCCGGTCGCGGGTATCGGCAAACGTGTCTCATTTATTCACGGATAACCTTTTGTTATCCCCGCAAAATAGTTGGCGCGATTAGCGGTCAGTAATAAATGTAAATGATAATGGCGGACAGAGACGTTGCGATATTGTAAATCACCGCGGCGGAATTCATTAATGGCCAGCGGGTAATCACATTGAAACAGGGTGTCACGTCGACACTGGCAGCTGAATATAGCATTCGAATTCGCTCGCCCGCCACTTTTCATTCCGCGACGAGATATATCATCGCGCGAGTTTCCATCCTCAGACGGACCATTTTTTAAGAAAATGTATATATCTGTTCGTAATTTTTCCACCTGGGGTGATTTATCACCGGCAAAATTAAAAGAACGCCCCGACAAAAGCGCGTCGATTTTCACCGCATTGTTATTTTGACGCTCGGTTCTCTGTATCGCAGTTAGATGGCGCTGCCGTAAGAAAAGATTTTCAAGAAAACGTCTTGGTACTATTTCTCGTTCTGCCGCCAAAGTTGGGGGATCTTTTTATTTGCAAAAACACCTATCTCTCTTCCGAAAAAGCTCGGGCAACTTTTTGTTTTATTACCTCTCTAGATGGCGCTCTTGACAAGAGCAGTAGTTTATCTCAACTGTAAACTTTAGTGTTTGAGCAACGGTTCGGGCGCGGGGATGTTTTTTTTCGTATTATAATGCTGATCTATGCATGCAACTGCGGTTTCAGTGAGGACGAGCAACAAAACGAAGCTGCACGAAAAGTTTTCCTTTCAGTCCTGACTTCGTGTGCAACCGAAAGAGCACCAAGAGAATCTCAGAGTACTTTTGTGTTCTTTGATTTTCTATACCTTTGATGCGTTTGATTAACGAGGTTCGGCCGAATCTATGACAAACGAGCCCTATTGGACTAGCGTCCAGCCGACAGAGGAGAAGCGATACTCGCCAGAATCGGTTCGCTTTGTGCCCTAGCTCGAAACTGCATAATAAGCGGAACGACGACTCCGACGCTTATAATTTAGTGTTTGATGCGAATCCACGAGAGCTGATTCGACGAATTTAACAAGCAGTCAAGTTTGCTGAAGAGTATTCGGCGCTCGACCAACTTAACAATTTGCGATTCAGCCGATTATTTGTGTTTACACAACAAATTTTTCGATCTATTTTTTTTTTCTTTCGATTTTTGTTTTTTTTCGCAGTCAATTCATCGCCGATGAGCGCACAATCGCGATTTCAATCCGTTTCATCAATTTATCCTCAAACGAATATATTTTTTTTTTCTCAGAGGTTTTTCAACTTTTAGGATTGGTAAGGGGCCGGGGAAAGTACTTATGAACACGGGCGGAAAGTTTATGTGAATAAAACTTCGAAATTGAAATTCCGATCTCTCTTCTTAATATCACTTAAGTACTTATATACAATCTGAATTTTCCCTGAAGCAGAAGAGAACGATTTTCAGAATTGACGAAGCATAATTCAGCGCCGCGAGTAAGTTCATAAAATTTAGTAAATACTCGGTTCTCAGCGGCTCCTGATGGTGTTCTCCGAATTTTGGAAGACTGATTTCAAAGCACTCGCTTGAATGAAAATGACAATTAAAAATAAACTTCTATTATCAAGTGTGTTTCGTTTGCCGACTCGCGCACAAATTAAATGCTGGCGCTTAATGATTTCGACTTGAGCGCTGTTTAATGATTTCTTCAACGCCGAACTTCTTTGTGGATGTCGCCTCGAGTTGAGTAAGTGGCGTCTTGAATAAACTTTTGGCGCCTGAGTTGCATCGTCAAGAAAACTGAATTTAAATGTTTGAGTGGTTGGTAACCTACGGATAAAATTTAACCGCTTACATTTAATTGCAGAATGTATATTGCACGCTTTAATTTATCTTAAACCCTTTTAATTTACACAATAATTTCTACGTTGAAAATTATCAACTACATGAATAACTTTCCTTCACGGAAAAAAATATGTTTTGAAACTACAAAAAAAAAAAAAATAATTTTTATAGATAAAATAAATGATGACTATATTTTGTATATAAATTTTGTTGGAAATATCGAATCCTCGATAATCGATTTCGTTCTTCTTTTCTTTTCATTTAAATATGTTTTTCAATTGTCTTCCAAAAACCAAAAACCTAAATGTCATTCTTATTGTATTCGTCAAACTGATGTCAATACATATTTCCTTTATCCAAGTCCGTGTTCGTTCCTTATTAACTTTTTAACAAATTTTTGGTAAATTTCATTATATAAATTTAAAAAAATATAAAATAAAATGTTTTTATATAAAAAATTAAAAAAAAACGGCAATAATGACTATAAATTGAAATGTATTAAAATAATTTGTTTCGAAAATGTAATTGTAAACAAAAATTTCGTTATTATTCGGATTATATATACAAACGAGGGAAGATACATTGTAAAATGTATTTCAGTGAAAATTATTTTGAAACACAATTAATATTCAGTTCTCGAGCTCTTAAGCCTATTTAATCTCGCACATAATAATTAAAATCGCTCTCCATCGGCTTGTTTATTTATTTCTTATATTTTCGCGAGGCTCGTTTTGTCACTTCCCACTGTTGTACAGATGCAGAACAAACTATGCTTTGAAGTAGGTCAAACGCAGTACGAAGTTTCTTATCCTCTTTTATTCAAACCCGGCGTTCTGACAAATTCATTCGAAACACATCACCGGATAAAAAACGTGTTGCCATTTCGTGGCTGCAAACTTATGACTGGACAGAGCAGGTCGGCGTCGCTTTTTTCTCTAACACACATGACAAAAAAAAGTGTCCCGCTTTGCAACAACATTTTTGCATTTTTGGAATAAATAGAAATCATAAAACGAGTACAAATTATTTTCGTACGCAGCGGAGTCTTCAGTCTTCTTTTTTTTATTACCGAAAAGGATTCATAAATTCATATTTTCATCACACCTTGCCCACTTTTATTGACGAATATAAAATACATTTGAATTTAATTAAAAATTGAACGTGTTGATATTCCTCGCGCAACTTCCATTGAAATATTAATGCGAAAGCTCCGTCTTACTAATGAAGGCAATTATAGTAATTTTTAATATATATTCTCTTTTTCAACGACGGATTAATTGCGTGCGATCGATTTTGTCTCACCGCGATTGATTGCCAATCGGTTACCGAATTCCTAATTGAAGATATTCGACTGAAGTTTCCGTAAATTGCCCGATTGATTTAACGCATTTTAATATTTTATCGGTCGATGTTGACAGTGTGTTAAAACTTTGGCGGTAAATTTACACTACAGTTTTAGACGGATGAGAGAGAGCAAATAACAATATTTGATTTTACATACTAGCTTAATTAGATACATCTAATTCTGTCGTCCTTAAATCAGCAATTGAGATCATTAATTAAATCCGTCCAATTTGTCACTCGAAGTTTGTGTCAAAACTCCTTGTGCCAAGTTCAACTTATTCTATCCGATTTCCACTGAATCCAAAGACGAACAAACAAAGTTTTTTGTTATTTCATTAATTTTATAAAATTAGTATACAAAAAAATATAAAATATTTTTTTTTCTATATTTTGCCTATATTCTGGAACATTTATAAATAAAAAAATGTTATATTTAACTTTTCTTATGACTTATGTTCGTTTTTAAAAAGATTTTTATAGAACTTTATTTTATATGTTACAGTGGAATTGCGATGAGAAACTCGATTTGATGTTTCAGGATTCGACCTCGTGCCTCTGAGGTTGTAGTTTGTCGTCTTATCCGCGATCTCCAATGTCCACGAGAACATTGGAGACTTGATACCTTATTGGGAAATACACTTTTACGATATATAAATATTTGAGATATATTCGTAAAAATTTAATTTTTACGAATATTAACTTTTATACTACTAGGGAACTCCGTTCGCTCCGCTCACTGCGCTCCCTGCGCGCCAACCCCGCCAACAAATAGCAAAATCTGTATGCGAAACCAATATGATAATACGTTTATATCTGTCATGATGATGATTTTTCATCATCATCATCATGACGGATGAATACGTCTTTCAAAGACGAATGCAACGATATATGATACACGTATGTTTATGATAATCGTATATATCTGTCATTACGATGACTTTTCATCATCATCATCATGAAATCATCGTCATTATCATAACGGATGAATTCGTCTTTCGAAGACGAATCCAATGATATATGATACACGTATGTTTATGATAATACGTATACATTTGTCATTATGATGATTTTTAATCACCGTCATCATTAAATTATCATCATCATCATGATGATGATGATAATTTGATGATGAAGCCAACAGTATATGATAACATACATATTTATGACAATTGAATCCTAATTGGAAACAGCGGCTGCAGCAGCGAAACTTTTTTTTATAATAGGTAGAAAATTTTGCATTTCAGTTATTATTTTGTAATTTATATGAATTTATATAAAATTTTTACATTTTTGAAATATAAATTTTCGGAATATAAATGTTTTAGAAAATATATATTTTTTGTATAATATTTATACAGAGTTTTTACATTTTAGAGGTATAAATTTCCCAATTATATATGTTTTATAAAATCTTTTTATAACATTTTTGTATAATTTGATTTTATATTCCTAATTTTATATAAAATGTATACAATATATTTTCATCTGTCAGGAGTTATTCATTATATTATAACATTGAAGATCGGATAATTTATACAACATATGTTAGTGGGTATGCGTTGTTAATTGAATTATAATTTTGCATGTCACTTAAAAATAAATAATCGATATAACAAATCGAGACGGTGTGACAAGTGATAATTGAAATCAGATACGTATAGAGTGAGATGTAAATAATTGAAACCAAACTAAAGTTCATTGTATCATAGGTGATGGGTTTTTCGGTATTTTAACAGTAGCAATGATTCTATGAACACTGAAAAAAATATCGCAAAATAGAAATAAAAATATACCTACTAAAATAATGTTTCAGTGACTATAAAATTTATCTACAGGAGCCATGTGCTATTATTGTTACCTGTCTACAATTGTTTTTATCTTAATATAACTTTCATAGGTGAACTTATTTGTACCACATATATTTTTGTATGTCACAGTAATAATTGTTATCTATATTCATTTATTTGTATTAGGTGTATGGTTATGTCTGCCACTTCTTCAACTATACCGTATGTCTGCAGAATATGCTTGTACGCCTCAATTTTTTATTCAGTTAAGGTAACCTGTGTCCAAAACACCCAGAAATTTCTGGAATTTTTAAACAAATTCGGAATTTTTAGAAAATGCGGTACGGGAATTTTCTTAGTTTAGCTTTTATTTTCTAATTCCATTATAATTAGTTAGGATGATGTATATGTTGTAAAAAACAGTTTTTGACCCAAACAACAACTTTGGCAGAGCAGATAAGATAGTAGGATCTCATCTTAAGGGGCGCAGGTTCAATGCTCAGTTATAGAAACTTATATTTATCACAGCAAAATTGTTTGGGTCCTTAGAATTATTTCTGAGGATTTTCTAGTTCCTAATAATTCCTAACAAAAAATTGCGAAAATGTTCGTATGTCAGACAGATAAATATTACACGGTCGATAGACTTTTCAGAAGATTATAAATATGCGATTGTAAACAGATAAAATATGCAAATTTTCTTGCAAATTTGCTTGTATTATAAAAATGATATATTTTATGTTCAAATGCAGAACCAAAAAAAAAAAAGACAAATATCATTTTTGTGACTTGTATCCCAGCTCCTGCTGTGACGTAAGCCAGACCACAAAATGCAATTCAGAATTCGTCATATGAGACACATTTTCTCCATTGGCCCATTTTGGTAGGCGGAGGCGTCGACGTGGTATTTGGTGTGATGCTGTTGGAAGGATATGTTTTTAACCGAGTTAGTATGTTCCGTCGCTTATATAATCAATATACGCGCGGGGAAAGTTAAGAGAGGGTGTGTAAGAGGTGGAAGCTGTGAAAGAACTAGACGTGGGGTATGAAGAGTTTGCGGGCGATGAATGGGCGAGATGGTTTCGCCGAAACCAGAGACGTGCCGGTGCAACAGAGGGGTGGGGGCGGACGTGTACAAGAAATTCGTCGCTAGATAAAGAATCGCAAATGTCAAAAGAAATCGCGGGTTGACAAAAAATGCAGCGTGGAAGGAAACGCGCGCCGGACGTGCGGCCTCGGACAGTGCAGAGGAATTGATGACGTCAGCAGAAGGCCTCTCCAAGTCTTTTCTCTTTCCGCTCTTCCGTTATTTTTTTTCCACCCTGTCGTTTCTTCGACTGCTCTCCCCCTTCGAACTTTGCTCGACTATCTTTGAAAGGTTTGGACTTTTCAGATATCTAACTTTCCTCCCCTCGTACCTTTTCACTATCCTTTATCGACGACACCATCTCAACTTTCTTTCATCGCGAGAGACGAATAAAAGGAAGGTAAACTCGAGTTCGAGTTGCGCCGCTTGATTTTATACACGGCCAAGAAGTGAACTTCATCGGCGGGTCAAAGAGGATCGAAGATAATGTATCTGAAGCGATCAATTATTGGGGGTGGGGAATCCAAGGTAGAGAGTTAATGGGTGTACTAGTACGAATGAGACAAAGCTTTTTTTTTTTTTTTTTTTTTTTTTTTTTTTGATGGAGGGATTATAAAGTAGTTGTCAAATGTTTTCCTTCCAGCTGGATTCTGTTCATTAAAAGTGTTTTCTTTAATTACTTATCGCGTGCAAGCCTTCAAGTATTCTCACCGTTTTGAGGTTCGGGAAACAAGGTTCTTCAAATTCTTTATTCAAGTCCCTTGCATTCCCACCGAGGGTTATTCTGAGGGATTAAAATAAAAAACTTCTCACTGTGTGATGGGGAAGAACATTCTGTCAGAGAGGATGATAAATGTTTACACGTTTGATTTTTCTATACCCATTATGAGAATTAAAATAACATTTTTAAAAAGTAAGAAAATTACATGAGAATGTAATTATCTATATCTATCGAAATAAAAATGAATGAAATTTTAACTGCAAACAAAAATTATATGGAAATCAAAATATTTTATATTTTCATCAAAATAAATCAAAATATTTTATATTTTGATTTGTTTTCGTTTCCTTTTTTGATTTTCAACATCAGTAGTTTTGTGAGTTCATTTCGAATAATTTGATCTGTGAACAAACTCCGGACATTACAGAAAGGTTTAGAAAGGAAAAGCTAACGTCATAAAGTAGAGGAACGAATTGCTATTTTTTAAATGCACTCCCGCATCGCGGTTGGCGCGTGCGTGCAACTTCTGCGGATATGCAGCACCTCGGAATTGGCAATTTGTTTGCAAATTTTGCAGCAGCATTGCCGGCACGGTTCGTCGCCTGCAGACATTTCGCCGTCCACCGCGAAAGTCTCTAACGGAACTCTCTGCAATCCGCGAAAAAAAAAAATGATTTCCTTCTTATTAGCGTGAAACTTTTATTTTCTCCTGTTGTCAGGATAACTCACCCTTGCTTTTCCTCCTCAAACTTATGTAATGAGCCTGGCAGAATGTTCATTTGAAAGTCCTTGTTATTCTGGTTGATTTTTTTTTGTTAAATCAAAAATTAGTGAATAATTGTTTGTTATCAAGTAACAATTTTTAATCCGTCGTAATGAGAACAAGTGCGGTTTATTCGAGCGGATTATGTTTTAATTAAAAAACGGGCTTCAATGGTAATCGCCAAAAAAAAAAAACAGTTTTGTTTGCGGCTCTTCGCCGTGATGCACGAATTTATTACAGACGTTAAATGTCAAATTTTTGTAAAACTTACGTGTTGGTTTGCGTTAATTTGTACCACGATATTAACTCAACAGTTTTGTATAAATTTACATCTCATTTACGCTTGGCGTGTTTGAATTTACAGAAATTTACGGAATAAATTACTAATGTTATTTGAAGAATGCTAATGTTGTTTAAGAATATTTGTTTACATTGTATCTAAATGATTACTAAAGTTTGCGATTCGGGGTACATTAATAAATCGATCTATTATTATTTTTGCATTCAAACTTTCGATTGCAGATTAAAATGATACCAATAATACATTTTTTTTTCATTTTTTTTATTGAGTTAACCATTAGTCGTGTTAGTTTTTTTGAACGCTTTTTCATTTTCATTTTGTTCGTTCGTTCGATAAAAAATAAACTTATAAAAAGATATGATAAAAATGCTCCACATTTTACATGTTTTATTGCGTCCTTTTGATCACGTAAAAGTGAATTTCACCGAGTTTTCCTGTGCCGAGCGGCATATAAAAAATCAAATTTTCTTTTGATAAATATTATGGTTTGTCATGTTAAAATTTTTCAATTCAATTTTATTATTCTCGAAACGTGAGTAATGAAGGTACGACGAGGTCAAGAGATGTACAGGTTATAAAAATAAAGTTGGCAGTCCGTCAGTTTTGACAAATAAAGTTAGGTAATTTTTGTTCAATGTATAAATACATCAGCGAGCGATCACGATTTGTAAAATAGAGCCGTGTTGTTTGTCACGATTTGACCCAACTTTTTCCTGCCACATAATCGAATCCTATTGCTGCAAAATAGTTGGCCCAAATCGAATTTGTATCACTCTGATAGTTCTTGTAAGTTTGGAACTCTCGCATATCAAGTTTGGTTGCTTATTTATCAATCGCAATGTCAATTCGAAGTTGGACTCTTTTCTGATCGAAAGACAACCCGATCCGAACAATTCGATTATTGGATTGCCATTGAACGTCAAATAAAACTATTCCAAGTGTTGTTACTTCGAAAAACAACAGACCTGGCAAAAAATTTTATCATGTTATTTTTTTGGGCGCAAATTCAACTCATCTTTGTTTGAAAGTTACGAATGATCGAAAACTTTTGATCGAAGAAAGAAAAATTGCTACCGCAGTTTGTACACAAAAACGCTCTCCGGTTTTGTTGAGACAACATTTTTGACTCGGAGTAAATCGAAGCGGTCCATTATTGTTGAGCTAAGAGGAGGTACTCGACGATCTTTCGATGGCAAGAATCACGACACTGCGAGTAGTGTTATTATATCGTAATTAAGCAGAGCGATATTGCGCACAGAATGGCGCGCCGAATCGAATTCTTTTGCCCGTTGGAAGAAGGATTTCTCGCCACTAGTCAAAAGGTTTCGCCGCTCGGGCTTTTTGAAATCAAAGGGTTGTCGCACGGTGAAAAGGCTAAACGACGAAAGTAAAGGTTTCCGTTAACGTAAGTGACAAGTTGAAGGATTGCCACTAGACGGGTATTGTGCGTATTCGTTACCATTTCGACGGTCGTTCTTTGTTACATTATGTCGTTTCGACACACCAATTCAAATTTCGAATGTGCTGCTGACTCTCCATTAACTGCTTTCAAAAGACCTAAGCGACACTTTAATGACTTAGGAAATGTACGCATCAGCATATTTCACATTGACAGCTTGTTAAAATGTTGCAATTAATCGTTGATGCCCACAAAAAATCCCCAACATTCGTCAACTTTTTTTTTATTCAAAAGTAAAATTTTAACAATCGAAAACTTTGTTGTTATATTTTTTTGAATTTCGTTATTGATGTAAAATGAACGGTTATGGATTATTACCATGTGACAGAAATATAATTATGAGAGTTGACAAATAGCCGAGCAAGACCGGTGATATGTAACGCAATGATAAGGAGAAAGGTGGCCATACAGTTGGAATGGCTTCAGGTGCATACGATTTGTGATTGCAGCATATTGTGTGCATCATTCATTTTACTGCTCTATCGTTGAATTATTGCGGACGCACTTGGCAAATTAATACCGCGTTCACGCGAGGTGTTAGCGTTAGTCTATAAATCAGTCTGCCAGCTGTGTCTCGCCCCTTGTGCGTTTCGTAACGCCGCTCTTTCTTTTCTCGCACGAATTTGTACACTGTGAATGGCCCACTCGAGTATCGACGGCATTTATTGCACACCGTTGCTCTGCATTAACTTTCGGACGCCTCTTTTTCGTAAAATCTCGCAAATGTTTATGGCCACTCAAATGAACTTCCTCATACTCGTTTCGAAGCGTCCATAAATCTTCATTCATAATTTTTAATTATTATTAAATTTTACTTCAATTTAATTTCAAACGAATTGTTCAATTAAATCAGAATTAGGAGACCCGACAGGACAAAAAAAGGACACTAAACTAACGAAAGATTATCTTCATAACGAAAGAAGAAATTTTGCTTTTTTTGAAGCTATAAATATAATTGTTCGAACAAATATTTTCTTCTTAAAGCTGCAAACATTATGAAAGTTTAGAACTTTGCAGATATAATTTAATAATAATAATGGTAATAAATATCATATAATATAATTTAAAGATATTTTGTATTAATTGTTACACTACTAAAACTGTTTACATTGGGATCTCTTCTCTGGTTACCAAGTTTTCTTGTACACTAAAAACAGAGACAGAAGTTAGACACACTTTTTTGACGCCATCTTCCGGACTAATATTGTTAGTTGTTGACTAAACTTCCTTGTATTCCTTTGTCAATGTTTGGTTAATGAGAATATAATTAAGAGCTCGAGATCCTATGTTACACCTTAGACACGCGTAATCCTTCGGTTATTCGACAACGCATGTTCGACAAAGTACACAAGCTGTCCTTTAAGAGAGAGGTGGTTTAACTGATGAAATCCCGAATAAAAATTTTCAGCCTCAAATTAAAAAGTTGAAAGAGCATTAGAGCAGTTTTAAATATGGCTAATTAGAGATTAAATTAAGTCTACAAATAGTTTAATAAAAGGTTAAAACAAGAAGTCTGAAATGTAGCTGAAACGAGCTGAAAGGAGGTTCAAAAGAATTTAAAAAAAATTTAAAAAGAGATCAATATAATTTAAAATCGATAATTCAAAGAGATCAGAAAGAGACTTTAAGACGATTTAAAGAAGATCAAAAAGGTGCAGAAAAGAGATGTATATAGGGATAAAAGGATTCTGAAATTCAAATTTATTGCTTACAGGCTGAAGAGACTTAAAAGAGGTTGAAATATTTCCAAAATTTGACAATTTTGATCAATGAAAAAAAGAGTTTCGAGAGAGGTTCAAAAAGTATTCTAGAGGTTAAATAAATATCTAAAAGATGAAAAAAGGTTTTCTAAGCCAAAAAGAGGTCGGATATTTTGACTTAGGCTTCAAAAAGACTTCGGTTAACAGTTTCGAACCGAAGGTATAGAGCAATTTGCTTCTAGTCAGAATGTACGGTTTCGAAATGACAACAGATGAATACGTCTTCTCACCCGTCTGTCGGTAGGATGATAATTAGAATTGAAAATGCCCATCAATCACTTAGTCAGACGCCAAGACTAGTTGATTGCAAAATGGATTTCTCGACGGTTGGAGCGGGAGCAGCCAGAATTTTAGCCCCGGGGTGGTTACACTTTATTAATTAGGAAAATTCGAAACGAGAACCCCAAGAATTACTTTTGAGTTGGTTCCTGAGTTTGGTTATTTTCGAGGTTATTTTGAATCTAATGAGAACGAAAATGATAGTTTCGAGAGTCACGTTCGGCGTTTTGCCCGACACTGACAGGTTTGAATTCAAGTTGGCGGGCTCGGGGAGATGAAAGGATTCCCGGGTTGATTTATGAAAAAGGATTTGCAAATATGGAAGTGTTTTTATGTAGTGCGCCAGACTATGTGACACGCGGCTTCAGTCATCGAAAATAGATGGGAATGGGCGATATCCACGTGCTATCTGTCCAGCATATCAAAACATTCATAAATCCAGCTGAACAAGTTCAGATCGACATGTTCACTATGCGATAAGACCTCCGGATGATCTGGTTAAAAAAACAGCGTTGCACTTTCGGAGGGATTTCCAACTTTTTGATGCTCGTCAGGATAATTCATGGTCCATTGATGTCTAAAGGCTGGTCTATTGATTACGATGCAGTTTGAAGGACGACCGACAATTTTCAATGCAACTTCATCGGTAGTCCCGTAACTAAAAGTAAAAGACATTTTTTACCTTGAATATGCCAAACGTTTGTTTTTTTCTTTCCTTTTTTTCACTTCGACATCTGGAGCCAGCATGTCTCCCGCTCAAACTTAACAAATATTTTTTTCCTCTCGAATCGAGTTCACTTCATCTAGCCCTCGATGAAATTATTTCTGCACCCCAACCTCGAGACGAGAAAATTAATTTCTCTCTTCGAACAAACTTTCTCCGCCCGACCGAACACACACAGAAACCAAAACGACGGTGACAGAAAAAAAAGAAAGTCTGCGGATAAGACATCATCATATTGAATAAATTTTCGCCAACTGCGGGACATTCTGGTCGAATTAATGCCGGTAAACTTGCGCGAGTGGCAAACGCTTTTTGTAACATGCTTTTTTTTTTTTTTTTTTTTTTTTTTTTTCAGAAGCAGCAAAATAGGCATGACGAATTGCAATCCTAATATGTTGGCATCTTGCTATCTCCCACAAAAAGCACTTTGTCTGTCGAGACTCAGCATTTTACAGACGATTCATGATCAGAACTGATATGTCGGAAGGTATTTTGTAAGAATAGTTTGGAATTATCGAAATTCACATAATTAGCCCTAAAAGTTGACTGCTGGAAAATTGCAGAACGTAAGTTGGTCATAAGGTGTGCGGTTGATTTGGTTCATTCACATGTGTCCGGCACGAAACCAGCAAGTTCGGACACAAAAAAAAGATAGCAGAGCAAGAAACAGAACTCCAGCACGGAACAAGACTCGGAAAAAACATGGGACGGATGGACAAAAAACTTGGCACGTTTTCTCAGATGAAAGACTTTGGTATTCATTTTTTTTGGCTCGAAAGTAATTTCGGCGCACTTCCAGCAACTGCGGTAACGCCGGACTGACGTGACGTCGTCTGTCTTTCAAGTTTCCTCCTATTTAGTTAGAGATGAAAAAAGGACAGGTTTTGCGGTGCGGTAACGAATTCGCGAGGGATTATGGCAAAAAAGCATCATTCAAAATTCCGCGCCATATGCTCCCTGTCAGTCGTTCGACGTCGCGACAGCCCGGCAGAATTTCAAATTTACGTCGCGGTCTTGGTGTTTTTCGAACTTATGAAAAATGAGTCTAGCAGTCCCCCACGATCTCTTTTTCCTTCCCCTTCGTGCTCGACTTGGCACAACTTCGTCGCCTCTGTCGGCGTAAACACAATGTTGACCGCATGAAAACTTGTCGACTTTAATATAGTCCTGGCCAGTGCACTCGATTATGGTATATCGTCTTTTTTTTCTCTCACGACCTTTGTCAGGGAGAAGCCGACGAGCGGCCAGATATTAGATTATCTGAAGAACGGACGAAGTTAATTCAACAGGCGGGCTTAATCCAATTTGAGACGCGTGTTCCGTACCAAAAAGAACCGAACGCAGACTTTCACGTTTGTCGCGCTCAAACGAGAAAACAGAGATTTAGTTTGCGAGCCAATTTCTTTTCTTTTATTTCATTTTGCTCGAGTGGCACTGAAGCTTCGCGTCAATTATTTGTCGCCGAAAGATGTCTGATCGAAGATGAGCTCATAATCCTATTGCAACTCTTTTTTTGTCTCAGTCGACAAGATTCCACCAATCACAATCATAATTTTCACACGACAATTCATTAAAAAAAGTAGTAATAATAATAATAAAAATCTTCTACTGTTGTCATACATTTTGTTCTGGCTAAGAGAATCATTTATCAATGCGGCGGAATAATTTTTATGAAAAGGATTTGTTTTCAACAACTGAGTATTTTGATGTTGGTTTATTGCAATTTTCATAATCCAAATTAAATTATAATAAGCGTCACAAAGTTAAATAAATTTGTTTAATTGAAAGCTGTGTATTGTAAAATTTGAAAAAAAAAAATTATGACTCGATTTTCCGATATGAAAATTATATTATTTCATTCGATAATTGAATTCTTGTGAAAAGAACCCTTAATCATTCGAATAATTTTATAAATTTATCAATTGTTATTTGTAGCTTCTTTGTAGAATGATAATTATATAAACAATAAACAAAATCAAACAAAGTTTCCATAAACTTTTTGGATAAAAATAACATATTCCACTGTGAATGTATGTTCCGTCGTAAACGGAACGGTATTATTTACTTTTTAGCTATATATTTTCAAGGTTTTAATTTTAAAAATTGCATATTGTTTAAATATTTTTGTAAGAAACATTCTTATATAACTACGTAATTTAGACACGTTTTGACCAGTTTTATTGTCATATTCGAAAATACTTTCTATAGAGTCATATATTTGGGATCTTGGCGTCGACGCGTTCAATTTCGACACTCGGGCCTTTGTTCCTTATCGGACTTAGGCTCACGAGTGTCGGATTTTTATTGCTTTTAGTCAACAGTCAAAAATTGTTTATATTTTTCAAAAGTATTTTTGTGGGGATAACCGACCCTTCTTTGACACATTACATTCGTACACGGTTCAGTTTTGTTCTGGTCTTCTCGCGATCACGGTCGGTTCTCCTCCAAAAATCCCAGTTTAATCAGTCTTTAAATTCACTATTACATCCCGCAGCTTGTACAATTTCAGAGGTTTTTATGCCTTTAAGGCTTTTCCTCTGGGAGAAATAAATATTTATATTTATTTCCTCCAATTGATGAGTTTTTATTTGCTAACCCTTTCATTTCCTTCAAGCGAACCGAAAATAATATAAGATCCGCGAGCCCGGATCTTATATACGCGACGATTTTTTAATTCGATCGTACAATGTAAAAAGCTATAAATTAATCTGGCAAAAGTTATTAAATGACATCAATTATTATATCATAAAAAATTTAGCAGTAGAGAAAGGTTTTATTGAAAAAGATAAAGTAAAAAAGAAAGAAAGACATGAAATTTTGATGATTCACAAAAATCATCTTTTTCTCCGAAGAACTTATTCAAGTCAAATGTTTAATTATTTAAATGCCATTCTGGAAAATCGATAAAATGGAGAGAAAGAAAAATTAAGATTCGTTATTTTAGTTTTAACGCGTTCACATGATTCTTGCATTTGCAGTCGTTTACAGTTAACGTTGCATCGACAAATTTATCACCAGACCCTTATTTCGTGCGATTTATTACCACACACTCTCCACTTCTCGTGTAGCTCTTCATTTTGACTCTCTGCTCTTGCAACAAACGCTCGTGAAAACGGCACTCGGATCTCGCTCTTAACGCTCCGAAGAATTCACAGTGAATATTCGTCGCTGCACAGATACAACGGACAAAATTTGCGCGACCTTTGCTATTGTACGAACACAACGAGCAATATTCTCCAAATGCTATATCACACCAACGAATCTCATTTCCCGCTCACGGCAATTCATTCATATTCTTTACATTTTTCATGCCGATCTTCATTAAATTTACTGAGATATTATATTTACGAGAAAGCATCACCGTATACAAAAATCAAAAACTTCATCACGTCATTCAGATGGTAATCTAAAAGAAAAAATATGACAATCGATCAAATAACGGGCACTTTTTTTACTACTGTATAAATGGCAGGCACTTGTAAACATTTCAGTTGGAAATTAAAAAGAGAAATACGTTTAAATGTACTTTTACACGTGTAGCAATTCCGTAGCCCTTCGTTTAGGTTTTACGATACCATCATTTGGGAAGGTTGATTATTGAGACTAAAACGAGCACTTGGAGACCAATATATACACACATTTGACACCTTGCGTTTAGTGTCCGTACTCAAACTGTGTTTTGTAAATGTTTTTTTTTCCTCTTTTCATTTTTTACATCCTCTTCGTTTTTTGCTCCATTATTTCCAGTAAAAAAAAATACTCCATTATGTTTACACGAGAGAATGAGAGTTTTACGTGAACAGAATGCGATCTTGCGCTGTGTATAGTTAAAATAATGCCGCGGCAATTTGGTATTTTTAGTATCAATGACGAGGAACAAAAATGAAATAAATAATTCGTTCCTTTGATCTAAGCGGCTGGTAACGTGTTATTATTTTGGTATTTCCAAGTTAGTTTAATTTGCCAACTTTATCATGATAATCAGACTAATTTTAGGGAGTAACCGCTTGACGTCACAACTTAGAGTATGAAGTTAATAGCAATTTCCGTGTTCTTTGCATTTTTCTCACCAACCGCAGCAAATTATGTCACTCACTATATAAGTAACTTTATGTCCAAACTTTAAACCTACGCCAACGTCTTTGCTTGCGACGCTGTTTAATATTATTATGTATGAGGGGCGAGAGATAAAAAAAGGACGCCGAGAGACAAAACGAAAGAAATATATTAGCGGAGTAAAGTTGAATTTTGATCATCATATTATCAAAATTGAATTATCGTTTTTAATTTAATGCAATATTCAAAAGTTGCTGCACTTCGTACTTTTTCAACATCTTTTACGACGTCATTAAATTTAATTTATGTCGTCAAAATGACGCAGGAAAAAAAAGTTTCTAATTGAATTCACATTTACTTCGTTTATTGTCAAAATATTCTTTTAATATTCCTTCCTCTTCCATTATTCTCACCATTGTTAAATATTTTGATTTCGACATCATTTGTTGCTGCTTATTCAGCCGTTTGACATTGTAACAATGCACTTACGTTTTATAGAAATAAGACTTTGAGCGTGCTTTGTCAATTGTTTTTGGTTACATTCTCTTTTCAACTCTCAAGTTTGCAAATTTTTTACAAAGGCTATACTGGTATACATCCTTCAGGGATTTCAACTACAATTGGATCTAAATGCGAATCTTCGATTCGCCCCCGCAGGGTGGCTGAAGTATCTTCCGAAGGGGTGGCTTTTCTTAACCCAGTTAAAACGAGCTAAACTTGTCCTTGGGACTAATTTACATAAGCAACGACAGTCGAAATGATGGGAAACGCCGGCTTTTAGTGAGTCCTGCTCTTTTAAATCCACATCTTGAAAAAGACGACAGCATTTTTGCCATGGTACTTTATGTCGAACGTGCTCCGGGGGGGTTGTGGTGGTGCCAAGCCTCGTTATAAGAGGAAAATGCTGCTAAGCGAAAAGCTGGCACAACCAGCGAACTGTGCGAGAGACAGAAAGTGTCGAGTGTGCGCGACGACTACGGCGTCCCCTCGAAATTTCTTTTTATCAAGGCGAAATTTCATTCTGCGAGAAAAAGTCATGCGTGCAATCACGTGCCGAATAATACAAGCACCCTTATAAAACACGTAACCCCGTAAATTACGCGCTACAACATGCTCGGAAAAATTCTGAAGAATTGAGGCTCGCGTCAATTGACGAGCGCCATAAAACAATGCCTGGTTGCGCGCAAACGGGACCCGTGCACGCTGTTTTTTCGCGGCTCTTCCATTTCGACGAATGCAATCTGCAGAAGTGCACACGACCGTTCGACCGAATAATTTGTTTATTTCATTCCCACAGCTTTTATGACTGTGTATTCTTTTACACAGATTTTTCCATTTTTTACCCAGTCAAAACAAAGGGTTTTCAAATTTCAACATTTTGCGATCCTAAAAAATATTTGTTTTTTAGGTTTATAAAGTTTATACAAAAATAGAAAAAGGTTTTAAGGTAATTGAGTTGTACATGACAATTTTTTGAAAAACCAACTTGAACGTTAAAATAATATAAAAACGAAAAACATTGTGAAATAAAAATGTCCGTATGAAAGAAAAAGAACAAACAGATATGAAAATATAAACCGAATTGAACTTTGAGCTACGCGGCACTATTTTTCTCGTTTTGCACAGATGCACACATTTGTAAATAAATCTTTGATTTCGTACAACGAGATTTCATTTAATTTGGAAGAACAGAGGAGAAATAATACGGACGTGCGCACCTTAATGAGATATCCATTTCGGAATGTTTTTCTCTGTTGTGGTTCGAAAATTGTTACTCGCGCGCAAGTACGGCTGTATAATTAAACATCCATTATCTAATACACATAGCAAAATGTAACATTTGTTAAGAGCTACCAGGGTATCAGTAGCCACGCCGTGTATGCGTCAACCAGCATTTTCATTTTAGCACACACACAAACTGCAGAATGATATACAAACAACAACAAATTAATCAAATAAAAAGTCATTGTTTTTCATTTTTGTGTCATTTTTTGTACCAACTCCTAAACCTCTCGTACCTTATCAAAAACTAATTTCAAATTCAAATTTGTTTATCAATGTGTACATTTCCATTCTTATCCAAGTTGTCAGCTTTCAGAATGATTTGCACTTTTTATGTCCCCGGCACTGTGTTGATTAAAGCACCTGAGGGTAATTGTGAAAACAGCCTGCTTTTGACCTTTTTTTGTGGGAAAAGTTGTGACAGATCTCGTTCGAAAACAAACTTTCCTAATTTCAGTCCATCACTGAAGCAACGGTCGTTTTGTTGTCATGTCGTCAATCAAAAAAGTGCGACATGATTGAATGAAGCGTGACCGATTGGAAATAACAAGCGGTCCATGAGGCAACATCTTTTCTCAGTGACAAACATATTATAACTTATTGAGGACGGAGCATCCTCCGTTGCGCCTCGAGAGGATGGAAAAATAAAAGCCATCCGTGCAGCAATTTTATTGTTGTAATTCCGAGTGAAATTTCACATTCGAGATTTCCTGGAGAGTTATTTACTTAAAAACAAAGAATAGGAAAAAAAAGGAAGATAGAAAGAAAAAGAGAAGAAGAAAAAAAAAAAAAAAAAAAAAAAAAAAAAAAAAAAAAAAAAAAAAAAAAAAAAAAAAAAAAAAAAAAAAAAAAGCGAACGAAGATAAGAACGGAATGCATTTAAAGGGAAAAGGACGGTCCAGTGTTTCGCGTAACAGAAAACTTGAGTAAACTTCTGGAAACTGACTGTTTGGTTATTGACTGACCGTGTGTGCTATAGAAACGTATTATTTCGTCTCATACGACACATTTAATTCGGTCGAAGCTATTGATATTTGTGAAGTGTAATTTTAAGAAAAAGTATATTTTTTCCCACGATGATGAAAAATATCACTCAATCCGATTTATTGTTGCAAAGAGCGAAATGTACAAAATGATGAAGACAAACTTTATTTTATTCCGACGTGATATTTAATGGAAATCGGATTCATCTGAATAAATTGAGCCCGAACTGTTGTCGAAAGTGATGTAAAACATAACTCAAAACAACGAGTGACTTTTTCATGGAATTTATCTAGATCAGGAATAACATGGGATGCAAAATTTAAAAGGAGTTGAAAAAGTTAAACATAGTTAAGTAGAACAAAAATTGCGATGCAAACTCATAATAATTGTTTTGAGGAACCTTTTGGTTTTCATTTTTATCAAACATCATTTTCATTTTGTGCTTAAAATTATTTTATCAAATGGAGCGATTAAAAAGACGAGAATTAATTTCATAAACACTGTGAGAACAAAATTCACTAGATAATATCAGCTGGGGTACCATATCTATTGTGGAAATCTATAGGGCATAATAATTGCGTAATGACCGGTTTTGATGTTTATTGGATAACTCTGTACTATCGGCGCGATTTAATCTGATCACACCTAATTAAATCTCACGAGGTCTCATCAGTCTCGGTGAGACGGATTCCGAGCTCAAATCATCCATACTTATTCGACAATAGTATAAATCCTTCTCGAATGACGACCTAAGCATAATTTCAATCTCTGCATTCAAACGCGCAATTCGAAAATAAAAAATTTTATATTAACAAACATTCACTTTTTACGACAAAACGTTTTATCACAAACAAGTATACAAATTTTTGGTCGAAAAATTAATTGAATACAAATGTTTTGTTTTTTGAAATGAGACCGTTATCAATCAAATTTCCGAACCATAGTTCGGAAATTTTATTTTATTGAAATTTTATCGGTGATTTTTTTTATCGAAACTTGAAAAATAATATAATGGTATGTAATAAACAACTAACAAAAAATGCAACTTTCTGTAATATTATTCGAGTTTCACGGAAAAAGTATAACATTATTCAAATTCATAGAAGATATTAAAGAATACTGTTGGAAAATTTGAAGTATAATGTTTCATTTAAAATCCATATCATAATTTTCACCGATATCATAATTTTTTGCTCGTTGCAAAAAAAAAGTTTCTTACCAATTTTTTTATTCGTGGGTGCCAAAATAATCTTTTCAATTTATTCTTAGATCTCTAAGGATTTCCTCATTTCCAAAAAAGAGTATTTGAAAATTCGTTCTAAAAAGTTTTTCAGATATGTTCTTTGAACAACTTTTTCATATTCTACAAAAAGTTGACATGACCAGGCAAAAATAAGAAAGCTGACGTTAGCAAAATTCTTTTGGAAAACTAAAGTGGCATCTATTTGGATGGATATTGAAAAGAGCAACAGAGACTCGACTGGTTATAGAGGCGCGGCGCTTTGGCCCCAGTCTCACACGCTGGATGGTGGCGAAATTTCGCGCACACGTTCGAACAACATCGGTAAAATGTTCTCGTTCCACTGGGTACCGCGCTCCGGAGAGCAATACAGAAGAAAAGTCTCGTTTGCCCAGTGACGTGTTTTGCCAATCTAGTTTCGCCTGACACAAGACACCACCGCGAAACACATCGCTGGCGCCTTAATTGCTTAGGGATTTGTATTCGTTACTCGCAACACCACAGGGGCACTTATCTCGTCGGGGCTCTGCGAGAGAGACACGTCCGTTCGTATATCTATTGTAATTGCGAATTTTCCTGACGAATTTCGCTCTCGCATATCGGCGTTCGCACGTAATGAATTTGTGCCGCGGAGTGTACCGTGAAAAGGATAAGAATGGCGCGTTTCAAAAGCACGGTCGTAATAAGCTGTCTTCAATGGAATACGGATGCCATCGACGTCGTAAAAAATGTCTAGAAAACTGCTTATAGCACCGCCGCCACCTTTCATCGCAAGAAGATTAAATTTACGATAATAAAGCAAGAGAATGGGAGAATAGTGCCGAATAATAACGCGCGTCCCATTCCTTTCCAGGTTTCCTTTTCGTCGTTCGCGTTCAATTTACAGCCGGATTTCGTGTGACCCACTTTTGTTTATGTTGATCGGATCGCAAGAAGTGTGCGCGCGTGAGGTTGACGGATTTGTTTCGCGTAAAATCATTACCCGAAACCGACTTATTCCTGTCTTATCTCTCTCATACTCCTATTTCAGCCACTAAAGAAAATGTTGTTCGTTTCAAGGGATTGTTAACCCTTAAACGTTCGCTGTTAAACCCTTAAACATTATTTTTTGCAATGATATCTTGCCCGTTTAAGGGTTAAACAATTTCCGAAACGTTTCCTTGGGTTTTTTATTATCACTTTAATATTCAAGTACAATTCTGGTTTTCCGAATATTGAAAATTTAAAGAAAATGTAGTATCTGTGCTGTGTGCTATGTTTCTCTTTTCTGCATATAATTAAAAAAAAAAAAAAAAAAAAAAAAAAAAAAAAAAAAAAAAAAAAAAAAAAAAAAAAAAAAAAAAAAAAAAAAAAAAAAAAAAAAAAAAAAAAAAATTGTTCGTGCTAGCAAAGCAAACATGAAGTTCAAACTTGACTAAGGGCAAATCGTTTGGGCACACCGTAACCACGGCCAAGCACATCCAATATTAAAAGTCGCCACATTAAGACAAACGGATTTACGTGGCCCGGAAAGCATTGAGCCCGAAATCCTCGGTGCTGGCCGTGCCAGTTGCTGCGAGGCGAGAATTCCTCGTTAGCTTGAATCGCCATGTCCAAAACATAAGTCAGAAGGAAGTCGGAGAAAGAATAACCGGCGGATAAACTGAACCGAATAAATCTCGCAGGATTACGAGTCCGTTTTCTTGGAGTGAAGATCGTTCCATGGTCGACGCCTCGTGAAAGTGAAAAAAGTCAATTTTTCATTCGACGCGCAACTGAAAGCGCTCGGACATCGATCGACGGCGCTCCGTCCCCATTTTTTCCTGACAATTTATTTCTCGATTAACGCAAAATAATTCAATGCAAATAGTTGACAGGCGTTTTTGCAAATGCCTGTTTACAAAAAAAAATAAATAACCCTTTGTAACGTGCTTACGAACAAAATGATGTAAAATTGGTGATAATTCAATTGTCGACAATTACGCCGGGCACAAATATTTTCCATGCATTTTGATAGGTGAATTTTGAATTTTATTAGCAAACGTTTGCATAAACCGACAGCAGAACTAAAGCATTTGAAATTTTTTTTTTTCATTTTCAAATGAAACGAAATTGATAAAATATTTATCGAATTTCATGGGTGATGAATGAGAGGGGAAAAATGAGTGCAAAATGTTTGACAAATTACTTCAGAAAATGAAACGTTCGTGTGTAATTTTTGAAAGAGTATTTATTACTGCGTGTTTTTTAACTGGGAATGAATCGAGCTGAAACGACTTACATGTGAATGAACAATTTTATTGCGCGTTATTTATGTATGCGCTCTGGTGTTTGAGAAAAAAAAATGAACGTGCACAATTTTTCCTTCAAAAGCTATCGCGGCGAGAAACTTTCAGTTGCATTCAGATTTTTGATGAATGTGGGCTCATTCATTACGTCTGTTAAATTATATTCTGCTGCGAGAAGCGTACTCATGAAAAGTCAAAAATCGCGTGAATTAATCAATGCGAAAGTCGTTAGCGTGTTTCTTTCATTCGTACTGTTTTTTTGTGCATAACAAGAGCGAAATAATTTTTCATCTGGAAAAAATCGGAAACAATTTAAGGGGAGAAATACGTGTAATAAAGAAAAAAATTTGATTTTTCTCTTATTGTTGAAATCGATAGTTGGATAGTTGGATAACTATTTTGAAAAAAAGTTACTAAAATCAGATGCTCATTCTAAACAAACAAAATTGAATGAAAGTATCAAAAATTGAAAGAAACGAATAAAAAATGTTCCGAAAACGATTAGAATTGACAAAATGAATTTCGCGACATTTTTACTCGATGTCGCCGGGGCAAAGACAGGTCTGTTTTTTTTGGTCCCACGGGGCGTTTCGATAAATCGTTCCGACATAGGTTTTTGCGCTGCCAAAATTTTTCGTCGTTAAACTTTCCATGTGAGCTTTTTCTTGGACTGAGTAGTTTTTACGCTTCTGTGCGCGGAACTTTCGCCGTAGCTTGGAGGCAAATCGAGCAGAACGAAAGACTTTAAGCCAAACTCGAATTCACGTTGTCGAATCGATATCCTTGTTTTGCCGCGTACTTATTCAAGACGAGGGGTCAAGGGGCGCGACACCAAATTTCCACTGAAATTCACGGACAAAAAAGGCGCGCACCCAGCCTTCTCGTAAACGTCTCCCAGTAAACGGTCTCTCGATTATATTGTTTTCAGAGAGTTCGGCCTCCGATATTTATTATATCGTTCATTGTTTTCATGGCGGAATTGCGTGTTTTTGTTTGGTTTTATATTTGCCTACATTTTTCCTCTGTTTGCATTGTTTGTTTATTATTTCATGCGCGAAAAGGCATTATGTACAGCATCGCCTATGTAACAAAGCCCCGTCATAATAAACTAAGAACAATATATTCATAGCATTTTGTGAATTTCGTATAGTTCATATAATGCAACGAAAAAAAAATATAGTGCGCGTTAAATCAAAACCACGTCATTTTTGAATGCCGCTTAATGCGATGATTCTCACGCTAGACATTTCTTTCATTATTTCTATTCTCTCTCATATCTCGTAATGCGAAGCTTTTCTTTCTCCTGGATAATAAGCACCCCTAATATTTTTTCCCATGAACTCGTGTAATACAATTAGAGACTCGGACAATCAACATTAAATACCCTGGCCGTTGTCGGGTCTTCATACGTGTTACAAAATGAAAGTATATAATAGAAATTTTATCCATTCATACATGCATCTTTCAAATATCATTCATTTTTTCCCGCAGGGCCAAAAATGTACGTACAAGTTTGTCATTTATTTATTATATAAGTATAGTATATTTTTCGATAAAATTTATATATTTTTTTTAATTTTGGGTGCAACGGTACAAAACGATTGCTCGATTACATAGTTGAAAGCTATTTATTTTTTAAAACACTATTTCGATTATTTATTTGTGTTGCGTTTTTTATTTGGATCAGTGTATGTAAAATATATGCGAATACATTTTTTGAAGTATATAAAACATACGTAAAATATATTTTGAACTGTATTTATGTTGGTGTAGGTCGCCTTAGTTCTTGTTCTGTGTTTAGATTTTTCTTCCGATTTTTTCATTTTAACTGTTTCTTTTTTAATTTTTTAAATCATAAATCATAGATAAAAAATGCTGAGTACTGTATCGGAGACATAAGTTTATCTCAATTGCAAAGATAAGTGGGGAGATTAACAATGAATCGTTTGGAACGATTTATCGTTAATGAACGTTGAATGCTTTTCAAAAGACGGTCATAGACTATTCTCATGTAAGTTATGGTACTCACGAACTAAGGTGACATAGGGGGTGCTGTGCTGAAGATAGTGCGGAGAACTGCACGCCTCTTCCGATCGGGCAACCGCGTTTCCGGTTTGGATTTCCACCACATGGCCGTTATCTCTTTTGTAAAATGTCATACACATGTAGCCACTCCGACTGAAAGGCAAATGACAATTCTCATTTTATTAAATAACAATTACTTGTCATAAGTACCTATTTTTTGTCAACACGTAAAGCTCAAAACAACTAGAGTTACAAACTTTAGATTGCAAATGATCTCTTCTTAGTGTATATAATAAACTTGTAAGACTAAGAATGATTGTAAACTTGGCGTAAAAAAGCGTCCTTAAATGAAAACGTTGAGTTGCAAAGGAATTTGTTTATTTCAAATACCATCCGACGGTGAAGTGAGCAACAATCATGGTCCTGGCAGAGTCTGACTCTATGATGCTGTTGCAGAGAATGTTCGCAAAGTGCTCGTCATGCTCTGGTATGCTCTGAAAGTCCATCGAGCCGGTTTCGAACTTTGGTACGCTAGAATTTGATCTTGTCACGTGGAGCGTTGCGTTATTAGAATGGAATGAGTATGATCTGGTCATGTCCAAATTATGCCACGTCAATCCGTTGCTGGTATGTCCTGTTAGCCAGCCAGGAAACTTACACTGACCTGGTGATGAAACTGCAACAGACATGAGATCCGCTATTGAACTGTAATTCAATTCAAGTTAATTGCAATTTCTTCACTGCCATTTCATCATCACCTTTGATTAAAACAAACAAATAAAATTATACAATACAATTATTAAATAACATATTTTCATTTTATTATTATTAAAAATTATTAATTAATTAATTTATTTATTTATAAGGATGTATGTGTCAGAAATGTTTTGTCTTTTTTGCTTAGGTTGTTATTGTTAACGGGACAAAATGGTCAGAAAGTGAACGTTGTCCCAGGAGCCGTTTTTATCGTTCGCGTTAAAACGCGAATTAGCACCCTTACGAGAGCCGTACGATTTTTACGACTTAGGAATTTGTATCCCTCCCAAGGCGACATAAATTTATCGAGCGGGCCGCTGAATTATTTCCATTCATCGTCGGTGTGCGACGCGGCGATGTTTTTACGTGCCATAAAGCGGGGCCGGTCATGTGACGTTGTTCGTTTATTCGTCGATGCATCGTGAATGAGCGCGAGATAAAGCGTAGATTTCACGACAAATAAAACAAACCTTGCAGCCTCGTGTTTCTTGCATACCGAATTTTTCTGCCCCCGTTGTCCCTCCCTGTCACTGCCAGCACATTTATTAGCTGCATAAAGTAAAGCCATTCAAACGCGCTCATTCTCCCGGCCAATCTTTCTCTGGCGATCTGATCAAAGCGAAATAGATAATTCAATTTTTTATACATAAGTATTAATGAAATAGTGCCCGAACCCGTGTGTTTGTTTGTGTGCTTGATTAATTTTTTCTTATCATCAAACTCGAGATATTGCATCAAATTTCCTTTCAGTGCTGTTTTTTATGCCCCCCCCCCCAACTTTAATCAAGCATTCTTCATAACAAAATTTAAAAAAAAAGTTCATAACGCTGTCTGTCAAAAGTGATGTAATCGATCTGTTGTTTATATTCATGGTATTTCATTGGAATTCAATGATATTTTGAATGAAAAATTCAAATTATTCAAATATTTTTGCCAAATGAAAATGTTTCATTCAGTTTCAACTTTTACTAATTTAAACCGAAAAAATTTTATTGAAATATGCCATGTCTGAAATGTCTGTCAAAAAATATTGGGTCGTTCAATGTGTTTATTGATGGCATTTAATTTATTATTTATTGATTTTGTAAGAAATTAACCCGATCAATCTGACTCTATTTAATCTATATGTATGAGAATATTTCATTCAATTTTCGGCCAAAAGTGCAGGCAGGATAAATACGGATAACAAAATTATGACAATGTTCCACGTTGTACGTACGATTATTATAATCACACATTAGAGCATGGGAGAGTCGATTATGTATGAAACATAATGCTTGAAGAAATTAACAATACCACATGACCACGAAACCAGCGTATGATACCCTTCGGTTATGGCGTGAATTAAAGCTCACCATGACATTTTACTCACGAATTAAATTATATCTTCACGTTTTCTGCTTTCGCGTTAAACTCATGTTTGCCGTTGTATGACTTATATACATATAGAAATAAAAACGAATAACAACAACTTATTATATATCTCTGAAAAATTGCCATCCCTTGGTATGTAAATTCACGATTTCAACATAATATTGAAATTTCCACGAAGGCAACATATAATCTTAGAACAAGCAAATGTATACGCCAAGATTCTCTGTCATTATTCTCAAGTCGCGATGTAAATTCAAATTCATCTATGCGATTACCTACATACTAATCACCTTACTAATACGATTATGTGCGATGTGAATAAATTAATAATGTCGCTGCCGTGTACAACGTTCCAATAAATAAAAATTATCCCTCGTTGTAAATTGTAGCTTTCGATCGAATCATTATGATTACACGATTTCCGATCGTAATAAGTATGTGTCATGTGTGTACGTCATTATTAAATTAAAATATAATCTGCAACTGTTTTTTACCTTATAAATAATAAAAAACGAACCTTTGGGCCAAGCAAACGAAAATTAAAATATACAATTGTTCGTAGTAACTCTGTTTAGTTACCCGAGATAAAATTAACATAAATTTGATATTTAATTATTACACTTGAAACAATAACAGCGCAATGAACCGTATTCTCATGGTCGGTAATATAATTTCACTAAAATTTGACTACCAAAATTAAACTATTAATATTAAACCTGGAGTGAAACTTTAATAACCTTGTTGTATGGTCATTTATTTTTCAGACCCGTTTGATGGTCTCCAGAAAATCCATTTTTCATTACCCCTCATTAAAAGTTATTTGAAACATTTAAAATGGTTCCTTTTTTTATTTGCCTTATTAGTACTTTATTTTCAGACTTTAAGACCAAATAAAAAAAAAAAAAAAAAAAAAAAAAACGAAGAAAAAGTAGTCGTCTTTTAAGCAAACACTAAAAAGTAGCATTGTGCTGTTTAGAAAGACGCGAACGAAATACCGACGTCGTCCCGAAATGGCGCGACGTCTTAGAGCATTTGCAACAAAACTGTGACCCACTTTATTTGCAAACTGGATATTAAATAGAACGCCACAACGACATCCATCTTTTCGTATCTGCTCCCTTTTTATTATTACAAAGCGAATCTAGTCGCAGTAACTACATTGAAATTCTTGAATAGCGTCGAGATACAGAATGCAATGTATTGTGTTTTAATGGCAGGCATTTAGGGTCTTTGAGCAGCGCGACGAGGATTCTCATTTTCTTAATGGTTTCTTGATTCCTCCGGCTCGTATGAATACAATAAGTACTGATTGCAGCTGTTAAAGAATGACATTTCACAATTTCCCATTTACAAGTATTTACACATAAGCCGGTACTCTGGATGTATATAATTATTTACGAGAATGGATTTACCGTTCTTCTCGAAACTCAAAGAAAAAACAACAAAATAAAGCATAATGTCGTAATCTCAATAAACCCACACAGTATAAATTTGGTCTCCGCCCTTAAAACAAATATAATAAAAAGATAAAATAAAAGTTATACGAAAACACGTCGAGACAAAGTAAAATTTCATGTCACAATTTTTTTTCTGCATTCAAATTCTACCATCGCTGAGTGGACGCTCTCGACTTTTTTTTATTTATTTATTTTTTTTTAAAGATTAAACAATTTACAATTTAGCGGTAAAAGCAATGCTCTAATGGAAACATTTGGTTTCAATCCCAGTACTAGAACAGGATTACTTAAGCGACACCTGAATAATAAAAGCAAATTTTGCAACTTTGAAAAATATCAAAGCTTTTACAGAATCCGACACAGCTCAACGCGGTGATATTTAAACCTCATTTCGTATTCCTTTTCGTAGTGGAGCGTGTGGGGGGCACAAAAAAAGGTTCCTTCCAGTTCACTGTGAAATCACCCAACGGCACGTATCATTAATTATTAGCAAGCCTTGGAGACTTGTGGATTGTTGGCTATAATGACACCGAGCTTTTATAGCACCCCGGGGACTTGTTACTTTAGCCTACCTTTTTTCAAGGTCATGGTCCTTGAACCCTCGTTGGGGCTGAAAAGTCCGTTGCAGGTGGCGTCGCCGCTTTGCGCGACGTTGTAGATCTCCGGGCTGCCTTCAGGGATTGGGCCACCTGGGGGATTAACGCGCTCGTGATCCACAACGCCCATCGTGTGACTGCTGGCGCGGCTCAAAGTCCCAACAGTTTGACCGGCCCTCTCGTACACAAAGCACCTGTAACGTTCCTCGTTGCTGGATGGGTGACTGTGGTGCAGGCGACCGACTAGGTACCGGTTGCTGCCTTCCTTCCACGTCGCTAGGCACTCGAGCTCCTCCACTGAAATCAAATTATTCGATTATTTGACTTCATCAAACGCTATTCGCCCGGTAAAGTAGTTCAAGTTATATCTTGAACTTGGAAGTTAATTTTAAAAATCAATTTACAAAATTATGTTAAAAGTTTGTAGATAAGCTAGCTTATGGAGAACCATTTTTTGCTAAAATTTTGCAGTGTAGTGAAACTTTTTTTGATTAAAAAAATGTCCATGAACATTTGCTGTTAAAAACGTACATATGAAATTTTGCATGACTCCATTTCTAAAATTCAAAATGCACTTTGAATTCGAAATTTCTTCATAACTATTTTTCAGACGCCTCAGGCAACGTATAATAACGCGATCGACGTAACAGCTCCCCTGCACGCATGTACCATTCATGAATCCAACTTATCACAATTTTCGTAAAATATCGTCTCCAGCCGAAAAGTCAAAACAGTCATATAACTGTGGAAGTAAAAAAAAATTATCAACTCACCGAGATGGCATATTTGTGGCGAGTACAAAATTTTGCGTCGAAAAGCAACCGCGCATATCGGGTCCGAAAAAAAAGTCTCGGCAAGTTTGTTGGACTGTAATCGCTCAGCGAGGAAAAATTTTGTGACGAACGAAAAACTTGACGGGAGATTAGACGGGCGGATACAACGTGAAACCTAATGAGAGTCTCTGACGAGAACTCGTTAATTTTGTGAACTGTTAGGGACACGTTCGACGCGTGCACTCGCGCGTTCGCTTTTTTTTCTAAACCGGAGCCATCACCGTTGACCGTTGGCAATATTCGGCGGCTTGTTTTTCCGCAAGCTCACCCTCGGCGCCATCGATCACGCATGACAAAAAAATCCTCCCAAGATTTTGGTTCTATCATCGTTCTGTGTACACGTTCCGAAATATGAATGTCATTTAACGATGAGATTATAACAAACCGTTTTTATATATTTTGCAGTGAAAAACATTTTCTAATATAAAAAAAGTAAACAAACAGATAAATGTAAAATTGAGTATTAAAAAATGAAGGTTTAAATAGATAAATAAAACATTTATTTCCTAGTTATTCGCGACATCTTAGAGATGCCAAGAAAAAATATTGGTGGATTTAAATTTCACCTACAGAGTGAATTGAACGTCGTCACGTCTGGAAGATAAACACGGTTTATAATTTTGCGGAACATCAGTTCACAAGATAACGCGTCACAATTAGTACGTATTTGCAGCAATGGCGTTGAAATTGCTTGACTAATGTTTCAACTACGATCGATGCAAGTAAGTTCCAGAACGAAGTGAGAATTTGATGTGTGTGCTTGAGCACCTGATTTGACATCTATTATGGAAAGTGCAATATATCATTTGCTTTGAGTCGATAGACAGTTATAAACTAATGGCCCCTTGAAAAGATAATCTTAATTTTCAGAGTGTAATTTAAAGCGCCATAGGTGGCACGAGCACCGCGTTCGATGATTTAACTCTTATGAGCTTGTAATAGAGGGCAGGTCAGCCAACATGTCAACTATCCTTTTTATTAACGATCCAGAAGGTAAATTTCTCATTAAATCCGCCAGAAAATACGAGTACGTTCAACTTTTTAATAATTATAACAACATATTCCATTTTAAAAACAGTCCTTTTCTCAAGTACTCCTACTAAACTTTGTATGATTTTTTATTTAATGAAAAAAATTGTATCAGAAAAATTTCCATCTGAACCTATCAAAATAGGCTGGTTTATTTTGTCTGTGAGTTCTTATGATGTTATTTTTAATAAATTTAGTCTACTGGCTTGTCTAAGTTGCTGCATCAATCTCCAGTCATCACAGATCAAACAGGTTCATTTTGTTTGGCCTGGTTTATCAGGACGCCCGACATCTACGTACCATTAAACAGGCCTCGGCATCTAATAGTGAGTACGTGATGTTTGCGAAGACTCACCTGCACTCTCAGAAGCGTGTATATCCGGACAAGCTTGATATCTAAAGAGCAGTTTGCTGTCATCGGTGCAACTATCGATATTGCTTTGCGGAACGGAGCAAATCCCATGGCCTCGGTTGTATGAGAAGGTCATAGGACCGTGGAATGGACATCGGACCGGAGCTGCCTCCTCGCGAAACATCGAGTAAAGCAGGGCATCACCGGTTATGTATGAACACAAGGAGGAGAGTGAATTTCGATTGTGACAGTATGCTGAAACAGAAAACAATTTCGTCAGTGGGGTCAACAGCAAAACATCTTACTAAATTCAAACTGAAATTTAATTCAATTTATTTTATTTGTAATTTAACTCTAATTCTAATTTAATTTAACTGAACTCCAAATATTGTTATGGTTTTGTGATTAGCCCAATTGAATTTTTATGTTAAAAAATTAATTTCAATTTTTTTTAAATCAGCTTTTAATACTGTGTTTACGCAGGCTTTAATATTAATTTTTTTTGGTTGAAACAAAGATGTAACATATTATTAAATGGTTGAATCGGCTACTTTTACAATCACAGGTACTTGTTTCTTGGCCTTACATTCTGTTTTTTTTCTTTCTCACTTTTATACTTGGTCTTGCTCGTTCTTGCTAGATCTATTCATTTTTTATCGAATGCCTTGAAGAAACATTTTCGCTACGGAAATTTCTTTGATGTTTAGTTTTTGTCAAATAACGCTTTGTTATTTATAAGAAACTAGATGAAAATTGTTGCTTTGAAACCGATTTTTTCAGCGATAAAAGTTAGGTTACTGACACAAATAGTGCACGAAACAGAAATGGCGAGATAAAAGAAATCTTGTTTTCTTGGTGTACAAAAATTTCTGCAATAAAACAATATTGTACAGCTGATTCAATTGCATCAATTGATTGTCAAAGCAAATTTGCAAAGCAAATTCTTTTTTTTGTCGGGGTTTTCTTTCTTTAATAGAATTGCTCGTCCGATGCTGATTTTTCATTCGAATGAATTAGAAAAAAAAAAAAAACAGAAATTGTGTTAAATAATTTTTTCATTGAGCAAGACATTGAACGAGCTCTTCCCGTGGGGTCGCACACAGTTTGTGTCAGTGGAGACAAAAAAGTTGAAATTATAAAAACGTCACATAAATACACATTGAAAAAGCGCGTTCGGGAATGCAAAAGCTATATATCTACTCTTATTCTGTAAAATAAATTCTATAAACTTTTTCGTGGCGAATTTTTTCCCCGAATTGAATTCGCGTCGGACAAAAAATTTAATCAAAATTGCATAACGCGCATTTTTGATTCGAAATTATAAAACGTTTACGCATAAGTTTAATTAATTTTTTCCGCGAATTTGCATGCAACAATACCGTTGCAGAAATTATAAAACAACAGAGGGGTTTACAAAAAAAAAAAAAAAAAAAAAAACAACCAATCTCGCAATATTCGATTTCGCAACGTCGCGCGGATTTACATCTCACGAATGTTGTTTTTACGCTCAAATGATTTTGAGTCGGGCGTTGTTTTGCGATTCATCGTTGGGACCGTCCTTGTCGGGTATATACGACCTTCTCTTTTTGTTCATCCGGGATGATTCTTTTACTATCTGCCTCAAACATCGATCCGCCTTGTCACCCCGTGACCCTTGCACCCCCGGTCAAACGGGGTCAGCGCACAGTGTCTGCGGCGTGACACTATGCAGATTAAAATCCGATAAAAACTGGCGACTTTGACAAATCGTCGAAAAATACGCTCATACACCAGACTATCCCAAAGGTACCACTCAAGTCAACCGAAACCCGCCTTTTTGCGCTGCTTAATAGCAGGTTCATATTTGCACTTCGTTACATGCTGAAACGCGTTCGAACCGTCACATTTTGTCATTCCTTTTGCTGGGACTCGTTCTCTATCTCCTTCCTTCCCTCTCTCTCTCTCTCGCTCTCGCTCTCGCTCTCTCTCCCAGAAGCTCTTTTGGACGTCAGCCAAGTTTTTACAAAAGAGTTTGTACGATAAAGATCTTTGGTCGCTTAATATTTCCTTTTCCTCGAGACGGAAAATACCGTTTCAAATTATTTGATTTTGAATTTTAGTTGAATGCTTCCAGAGATTTTTGTAATAATGTCCATTTGACAAATCAAAAAGAACTTTTATAAACGAATTTTTTTTGCAAGAACTATAACAATTTAAATTTAAGACACTTATTTTGACCTCTTTTTGTTTAATGAATAATGAATCTTGATCACGTCGGATTGAAGGTTCCATGAAAATTGACACACACTTGGACCGATTTCCATAAATGGGAACTGTTCTTGATTTTGTAACCTAACTTTGCTCCGTTGTTATTATACACTTGCGATAACTGCGACAGTTTACCATTTGCCAGTTCTCAGTTCTCCTACTACAACTAAGAGTACCTATGAAACCAACTTTTGTCTTAATAAGTGCGTACCTAGGCGGCAGCTATGTTATAAATGGCAAATTAATGTAAGTATAGAAACTACTTAATTCGAAACGAGTTGCCTTTTGTAGTAATAAAATTATACCACGGTTTCACTGAACCCCACATAACTTTTTAAGACAAAATAATTTATCTTTTCGACGTAATTATTTCACCAAGCCGATTAAAATTATTATGACGGAAGATTTCGTATGCGTTCTTGTATACCCAGGTACAAACAGCCAACGTTAAAACGACTTTGCAATTGTTCCCACGTTGGGTCAACGTCAGCAGACTACGTTAGTAGACTACGTTGAACCAGCGTCGGATTGGTTATGTATACAAAGTCGTCAGCGAACAACGTAGGTCCAACGCAGACGTTACATTCCCGTACGACATAGAATTTATGTTTTTTATTAATTTTAATAGTAAATAAAAAGAAACATTACGTTGACACATTAATATTAATATTTAGTTTTTTTTTCATTTTAAAATATTGATATAATGAAGTAACTTATCTTGCAGTTCATTAAATCAAATTTTAAAAATGATTAATAAATATTTTGACTACTAAAAACTATATTTTATAAACATCATAAGTTAAAATAATATAATTATATTATCATATAGAAATGAAACTTTTAAATATATCGAGCAACCTATTTAATTCTAAACTTAATAAAATTGACGATAAGTGAATGGTTCATTTTGATGGTTGGATTTAATACAATGAATGGAGCAGTGGTCAGAGATTTGGACTACTACTTTGGGGGCGAGGGTTCGATTCCAACGCAACGACAGAAAAGTTTAACCCACTTAAAAATTATAAAAACTTTCTAAATAATAAAATATCACTACTACAATAAATTTCTATAAAATTAATATAAAATGGTTCATATAATGTTATGAAAAGAATTTTTTTTATTTTATTTAAAAAAACAATAACGAAGGCATCCTACGTAATGGGAATGTCGGCAAACGACGTAGGGACAACGTTGGCAAACAATGTAGAAA
>JAPYZS010001734.1:0-18802 GCA_030522925.1 Trissolcus japonicus | reverse complement strand
AAATGAACTATTCTTTGATTGCCAACCCTGTAATCTTAACTGCTAGTGGTCTGCAAAATATAACCTAAAAACATATTTTACTTCTCCGGACGTAACAATTTGGTCTAATCCCGGTGAAGAGTCCTTTTGTAAATTGGATATGACATAATTAAGTTCATCAACAGTAATTTTATATGAAATTGAGCCCACATTTGTGTAGTCTAATTGAAAGTTATCACTGAAATTACAAGGTGGAGGGGGGAATTCCTGTGAAAGTTTCTTTTTCAAATTATCGATTTTCGTACAGTTTTCCATATTATCAGCTGAGCTAGAAGGAGGGCCATTAGAAATTTTTCAACTTAAATTTGTGGTTGTGGGGGATATTATTTTTAAGTGTAGTGTTTAACGAGAGAGTGGCGGGGATGTGGTCACTACCACCCTGGTCATCTAATGTTGACCAAACAACTTTCAGTGCTATATTAGCTGAGACGAATGTTAGATCAAGTGTTGAGGGGTTATTACCATTATGAGGGTAGTGAGTTAAGGTACCATCGTTACAAAGAATTAAGTTTGAATCTCTCAAACAGCTTACAAAGTTTTCACTTTCTGAATTAGAATGTCTTGCCCCCCACAATTGGTGTTGCATGTTAAAGTCCCCCATTATTATCGTTATTAAGTTATTAAATTTTGAAAAATACGAAAATAGATTTTTCCATGTGTTTAAAGTTATGTTTTCTGAGGGGGATTCGTACAAGTTAAAGATGGTAATTACTCTAGAATCAATTAACAGTTTTAGCCCCATTATTTCGATAAAGTTGGAAAAGAGGAATCTCCTCTATAAGTTGAAATTTGAGTCCTTTGCGAAAAATAATTGCTAGGCCTTGACCTAAATTGCCTGAGAATTGAGTATAGAACTTTTTGACGTTAAATTTTTTATAGAGAGATGGATCACTAACTAGTGATTCACAAATCAAGAAAATGTCATGAAATTCAGTAAGTTTGATCAATTCGGGCTTTTTGGAAAAAAAGCCCTTGAATATTCCATTGACATATTTTGATATCTTTTGACATCAATTGTGAGTTTCAATTTTATCAATAATAGAATTTAAGAAGTTTAAATCAATTTTTTTATGTATATAAGACGATTATTGTAGTGAGAAAGTTAATAAAAGAGTTGTCGCCGTTACTTAAAATTGAAGAAAAAAGAGCTTTAAGATTGAAATCGCCTCGTTCAACCTCTGATTTACCCAGATCTAATCGTGGTGTTGGGTTTGAATATTTGAAATAGATACCATTTTCAGTCGGCGTCTTTTCTCTGGGTGCTCTTTTTTCGCATCCGGGCGAAATCCGTGTATCTTGCTTAGGAGGGCTGATATTTCTGGTTAGATGTTTTGGTTTGGAAGAGAAACGCTTGGTAACCTGGGAGTAATCCAGTTTTTCGTACGGAGTTTCTGAAATGGGGTAAAATTGGTTAGTTGCAATGAGCAGGGAAAATTTTCGTGATCCACAGTCAGAGAGGGGAGATCGGGATCCATGTGGCCTTGCGTTGCCTGTGAAGAAAGTTTATTTTTTATTTCAGCAAACCTGCAACCTGTTCGCATCGATGGAGTAAGAATTTGGCGGGATTGCTCATAACAAGGACAGGATTTTCGGTAAACCCAGTGATTGCCTTTGCATGTGATGCATTTTGGTTCAGAACCCTCCTTAGGGCAAGTGATGTTTTCATTGTGCTTAGTTTCACCGTATTTAGGACAGCGGAGTGAGCTTTTAGAATGTTTCGACACATGATTGTGTCTAAAACAGTTGTAGCACAATTTCACCTGTGGGATGAATTCATGGAAAGGGTAAATGCAGAACCGAAATTTAATTTTGTCAGGGAGAGTATCCGTTGAAAACCTTATCAAGATGGAGTTAGATGGGAGGTAACTGGTTTTTTCATTAATTTTTACTTTTCTCTTCATCCTTGTAACTTTGATGATTTTAGTGCCGTTTGCTGAAATTTCTCTCTGCAGGATATCTTCTCCAAATTTCACTCGGATGTCTTTTACTATTCCTTGTCTGCTTAGTTTACTGACCGGGACGAAAAGCCTAAAATTATTTGTCTCAAACGATTTATCATTCAGCAGAGCGTTGGCTGTCAAAATGCTTGAGGTCGAAATTCTGAATTTATTAAAACCGATATTGTCAATTTTCAGGTTATCCTCTACATTTTTTTCCGCAATCAACGATCCCAGTCTTGATTGGTGGATATTCGCTTTTTTGTTTTCTTCATTATAAGTTTCAGCGATCGGTTGAGCGTAAACGATATACGGCGGATTGTGGTAAGATAGGTAAAATTTTGTCTCATCGTTATATTCGTTATCTACGATCGTTTTAGCGAGACGATCTGTGTTTGTAAAACTTCTTGAAAAGGAATGGTCAAAGCGATTGTTATGCTTAAGATAAGCATTTGGTCGTAATAGTTGAGAATTAGAGGGAGTTTAGATTGGAATTTTGTGATTTCCACAATTTTAATTTCTTTAGAGGGTCTCAGGCCCAGGTCTTCATTGCTATTTGATTTTCTTTTCACGTTAAAAGAGTTAATTTCCCTAAATTCTGTATGATAAATGCTTTATCATCATTAGCCGGAACGTTTTCATTAGCCAAATTATTTTTTTTGTCGCATCGTCGTGATTCGACTGGTCATTGATAACTAAGGTGGTTTTAGCTTTCTCAGCATCATCATTGGGGGGAAGTTTTTCGAGCATAAAGATTATGATATTATAATAAAAAGAGATAAATAAAAAAAAGAAAGAAGGCGGCCACCCAGGCCGACTGTCATAAAAAGGAACTAACCTTTTCTCTGGATTGGTGATGATGTACGCAATAGGCAGTAATCGAAATCAGTAGCACGTGACGGAGCAATTCAAATTCAAATTACGTGCGTTAGAAATGCGACCGATCGCGACGACGTTCCAATCGTCTCTCCATCTCACATGAGTGAATGCTACATAATATGACAAGTAAAAATCACAACTGACAAAAACTGTCATTAAAATATGTTGTGAACAATATCTGGTAGTGAAAAAATGTTTATTAATATTTTTTACAATAAATATTATTAAAAAATAATTTCAGTATCTTTTCAATAATGGGATTAAATAAACGCAACAAAAAATCGATTCGTAGTATATAATTGGATTGAAAAACAATTTGATTCGATTCTTGAGATTAATCGAATTAAATAATCGATTGTACCGATAATCCTGATGTAATTGTAATCGGCCATTCCTACCATGAGGCTTATTCTCGCAAAAGTCACTTTTGTTTTCTTGGTGCCGCGACGCGAAAAGAAAGCGAGTATCGCGCTTCGTTCGACCCAGGTCTCCCGGGGAGCGCTTTTCTTTTGTTTTCGCGAGTGCCCGATCATGTCAGGCTAGACCACCACGACGGGGGACGCTGCCCAGGAGGACGCCGCCACCGCCGGGGCCGAGGCCTTGTGCCTCGGTCACATGTAAGTTGATCCTTTACGGCTCCTTCCTCTCCGTGGTCCGCTCACGTCCCCGCACATATAGTTTCTTTTGTTTTACTCCCGCGAGTCAGGTCTTGGCCCTTCAGGCCAAGACGACCTCCGCGATTCCCCCGCTCTCTCACTCTCTCACCCCGTAAGCTTTAAGATTTGCTTTTTCAAGGGCACTAGGCCCATGCATTATATGATAGACAGTGTCTCACTAGGGGACACTGTGAATAAACGATATCTTGTTTTTCTTAATTGCCCTGTTTTTTTTCTTGTCGTCCTGTTCTGTTCTTCTTTTTGTAAGTGGCCCGCGAGCCACAGTCGAGTCTCATGTTCGCGTCGTTTTTCTTTTGTTTTTCCTTTAGTTGAATACATGGGGGACTCGGACTCACGCCCGAGCCGTGCTAGCCGGTCCCCGATGACCTAATTTTGATAAAAATTACAATGTTTCCTTTTAGAGACGCGAGGTTGGCCGTTCGCCTCAAACGGCCTGGCGCCCGTCCGTCATGTCCTGTTGCGCGTCGCACCAGTGACGAGCCAGGAACCGAGCCCAGACAAAGCACCGCGTTACAATACACTAAATTATTCATACAACTATTTATACTTCAGAAGTTTCATACTTCTCAGTTTAAGTTAATCAGACTTTTGAATGTTCTTGCTTATTGAACTTATTAATCTTCACTTGCTTATTGTATATTCTGGTCTTTAATTTAAAAAAAGGTATCTTCTCTGTCTGACGAGCTATCTTCACTTGCTGATTGTAATTTTTGGACACTAATATTATTAGAATTATCCTCGTCATCTGAAAAAGATCATTTGACTCAGGAATAACATTTTTTATTTTCATATTAAAATTGAATATATTAATAAAAAAATATTAATTAAAAAAATATTCAAAGTGTAAGTACCTTTTGTGCCATCGCTTCCATTATCTGTCAGTATTTCAATTTCTTTACGTTTTTTTTCTTTTGGTTCTGCTTTTTTCCGGCAATTTTCTCTTCCTCGATCCCTGGGGATCTTCTTATCCCGTTCTTTATTCTTCTCGGGCTGTCGCCCTCGGGAATAAAGCACGCTCTTGTGAATAAAACAGCTTAAAACTCCCGCTCCCTTGGTACAAAAAACGCTGTATTGACCTCGTGCGCATACTCCACATGCGCCCTTGGTGCATAATATACTATTATACCTTCAATTTAACACAAAGCAAATGTTATATATTTACCTTGGACTACTTGCATTAGACGAGTGTCCAGTTTCTCTCGTTTTGGAGCATTAGGGTTATTTATACTTTTTTTTTGCAGTGTGTCCACTTGGCGTACTCTTTTTTAAAGTTTCAAAACCAAAGCGGATTCTAGCCGCATTGCGTATGCATGTTTTGCCGTTCTTGGATTCCATTATATTGAAAAATAATTGTTCAGAAAGATATACGCCACAGTGATACTAGAATAAATAAAAGTTTGTCAAAAATAAATACTTGTGTTTCCTTTATTTTTGAAAAAAAATTTTACACTAACTGTAACTTGGCTATCTTGGCATTTGCGAAATTCTGCCTTTATAGAAGTTATTTGGCAGTTCTTCTGCATGCAGTTGGTAATGTTTTCTAAAATATCATTATATCAAAACATCTATGTATAATCTCATTTTTTAAAATGTAAAAAACTTAATTTGCCGTTCAATTCCTCGAAACGGTTCAAAATATTGTTTTAAAGTTGGAGCGAAGTTCGAAATGAATCAAATCATTCTGACTTGCCACTTTTTCCTCCAGTTTCTTAATCGTATCGTCTTCCATATGACAATTTTCTTCCTGAATATAGCAGTCGAGCGTTCTAAATTTTTTATTTTACCGGATAAGGCTTCGATCTCATTTGAATCTTGCTTTCGTCGGATCTGAAAATTGAATAACACGAAATAGACATTTTTATTTTGTAATAAGTAAAATAATGTGTTTGAATAATTCGAATATATTATTTGTTTTAAATTAGTTTGAATAATTTAAATATATTTGCTTTTCGTTTTATGTTTTGTTTTGCATAATCGTCGGAATCGAACCTTGAATTGGTGCAACTAGAACTATTGTCAGACAAATCGCTGGTTCTTTTCTTCGCGTTTCTGTTTGTTTCATAAACTGGTCTAGATTTTGTAAGCTACAAAAATTCATCAATTGATAAAATTAAAAAATGTCAACATTACATTTTATGATAAAAACTAGCTGAATGCCCGTGCTCCGCACGGGTAATCATCGGCGCTGCAGTATTTCATTCTTACTGTATTGATCCTATGGATTACAGTATTGATCCTTACTGATATAATATATGAACATGAGAACATACGCTGCGCATTGCGCGAGGAAAAACCCACACGAAGGTAGTAGAACTTCATCTTTATTGAAAATAAATATACATTAACAGCAGGAAGATGATATGATATGACGAAAAAAAGGATTTATAACTGTCCATGAGAAAAACATGGTTTTTCCAAATGGACGCCGGCAACGCACAAAGTTTGACCCTGAGACTTGTTGATGGTCATAGCAAATGCTAATTTCACATGAAATTGTCTTCTTTTAAAGTCGAATGGCAAATCTGTGGGAGTGATCGGAATCTCCGGAATCATGACTTCCCTTCCTTGATAAGCCCCAGTCATAGTTTCTCTAATCACTCTATCGCTGAGATGCGTGCTACAAAGTCTGGTGCCATTGCAGAGTAGAGGTGGATACAAATTACGTAATAAGATGACCAGAGCGCCTATTTTCAATGTTAGTATATGGAATGGAACGTCATACAACAGACTTGTAAACAGTTGCACTTCCTGGCATCAATTGTAAAATCAGGTCATTCAATTGATTAACGGTGTCGTTCGTAGGAGCTAATATATCTCTCTCACCTAACCAATCTAGTCTTTTATAATTAAAATTAATGTCTGGGAAGACTGCAGTGATGAGATCATCAGTGGAGTGAATGATATTACACAAATCCGGATAAAGAGTTATTTGATCGTTTCCGTCCGTTTGTAGCAAACCATTACCGTGCTGAAAATGGACGGCTAAAAAACTGGAAGCAGTTTCATCGTTGTGGAGTACGATCCTCATATTCGTAGTAAAAGTGTGTATGATCTCACGATTCCACAGTTCTGAACGCGTGATGCTCGCGTTAAATTGATTAGCTGCTGTTCCACGGGCGATAACAGGTAATGTTTGTCGAAAATCGCCAGCTAATACGACGACTAAACCACCGATTAGTAGATTGTTATTACGAATGTCACTAAAACTTCTATCAAGAGCTTCTACAGCATGTTTGTGGGAAGTTGGACATTCATCCCACACTAACAGCTTACTAAACGCAGCATGCGTGCCCTGTCGCTGTTTTTGCTGTAGTTGCAAACAGGAGTATCTTGCTGATGCAAGTTCAAAAGCAAATTCAAAGCGCTGTGTGCGGTACGACCTTCTTTAAGTAATGTGATGAAAAATCCAATGATTGATCACATTATTACGTAAACCTGAACAATCGGTGCGAAAATATTGTGAAACATAATGAAATACTACCTAAGGACGCCAAAGCTAAGGCCACATCATGGTGACTACTTATAGTAGATAACAACAGATTCAATATAAACATTTTTCCCGTACCACCACAGGCATTCAGAACAAATATAGCCGGAACATTGGAATCAATATTTTACAGAACTGCTTCATAAAATGATCTTTGATCATTCGTCAGATTTGGAAAAATAATCTCAACTTCTGCTGCAAGTGCCTGTGCGTCGTACTGAAGTTCCAAACGAATGTCATTGTTATCTGGACCAGCGAAATCAGGAGAAGGTAAGCCATAATCTGTGATGAGATGTCCTGAAAGATTTTATTCATATAAATGGGCGTGAAATGTGAAACAAATATCGTATCAGATACACGACGATTACAATGGAAACAACAAGTGTATCGATGAGAATGAGAGTCTCATTATAAATATGATCGAAATCAATCAAATCCAGACCATGTTGTTCAGAAGTGTGAGCTATATCTTCAGACATTGGTTTCTTGAATAGATTCCAAAGAGTGAGAAAATTCCACTTCATAGGCTGTTTGTTTGTTTCGTTATAACTCAAAAACTAAGGAAACTAATGAGCTTTTTTCACATCGGGGTAACTTCTCGCATCCTTAGAAGTGACGTAGGCTGTAAAAGAAATTGATAAAAAGATTTTTATGATGAGAAATTGAAAAAAATTGGAACTATAAATTTCAGTGCTGAATTAAATGTTTACAACTTGATTAACGTAATCAGTTACCGGTTTTGACTGTGACCGATCTACAAAATTGGCATAGGCTGTCAAAAATGTCATTTTGTGCAGATATTCTTTGTCTCGGTATGGCAAAACATCGGAAATGATATTTTACATGTTAAAATGTGAACGCGTGTAGTTTATATTTTTTCATTTTATGTGAAGGATGAATTACGTTCGTGTAGGACTTCATTTGGAATAATCATATTTTTCTCATGGGCAATTATATGTGGCCTGTTCTCGCGTCTCGGATTCTCGCAACCTGCATGTATATGCTCCCAATGCTGAAACTAATAACGTTATTTATCGAAATGCGTTGCTATACACGATTTTTTTCAATATCATCTTTATGCTGTTAATGTATAATTATTCTCAATAATGATGGGGTTCACCTTCATGTGGGATTTTCGTCGCGCTGAGTGCAGCCTGTATGTTTATGCCCTTATGTTATGAATCACTTTCGTATGTCTTAATAAAGATAAATGAAATACTGCAGCGACGATGATTCAGCTAATAACAAATAAAAGTGTACTTTGTACATACCTCAAGATAGACTTTTGTCCGATGAAAACGGCAGATTTAACAATCCACGTGAATAAAGAATGCTGTAAAACTTTCTCCGTACGACACTTATGTGAATCCTCTAGGAACAATCCTAGGAAACCCTTCTGTGAATCGATGTACCTTACGGAGGTGGGAAAAGCGTGACTCCTCTGGTATATAATTTTATTTTTATTGTCTATTTTAAATCAGGCAAGTTGTTAACTCTGAGTGCGAATGATTAAAATATATAATAAAAATTTAAGAAATACAAATATATAAAAAATGTTGCGTACGAAAATAATTAGTTTCAACATTGGAAAAAAGCACATTCTTGATGTGAACTTTGTACTTTTTATCGTAAAGATTTTTCTAATTTCATTCCATAGATCCCAAAAATCATTTGACTGTAAATTTAATAAATTGTTTATTTCCATTTTTATATTCACTTGTATTCACTGTATTCGGTTATGATCATTTATTCTCATTTTTTGTATATCACAATGCAAATTGATTAATTTGCTCTACAACAGCTATTCAAAATTCTCATAGTGACAATTTTTCAAACAGGTCTAGCTGAAACGTTGCGAAAGAGAACTAATAGTCAACTGTACACAGAAAGGAAACATTGTAGTGTCGGCGAGGATATAATCATCCTGGAGGAAAAACAAATGGAAGGCGATCAAATTTTGCAGACTTTCCTACAATCTATTGCGGACGATTCGTTTCCTTTAATTCAAAAAACAAAGCAGATTGTATTGAGTGTTTTTATTTAATGAATAATGTTTTCACAAATTATAAATTTGTGAAAACATCATTCAAGGACACGCACGAAGCGCGCGTAATCTTCTAGACACATAAAATTGAGAGATAATTTATTCATTCGAGTTCAACTCCTTAAATGAAAAAACTAGTTTAGCTGCTTTTATATTTCCAAGCTTGTTTCTTAACTTTGATTGAACCAATCCAAAAGTCAAAAACATACGTTCGATGCTGGCGGAGGGTGCGTTGGCGCTCAAATGCTGTCTGACAATTCTTTCCTCTTCTTCTGAAAAATTTTTTTTAATACTCTGAAAACCATTCCACCATTCCAAAGGCGTACGTCGTCGTATTATATTTTCCTCGATTAGTGGACCAATGAACGGAGGAGACGGGATCGTAAATTGCAGTATTTTTGCAATCAGTTCAGTGCCTATGTCGTCGAATGTTGATTTTAGAAAGTTATAGGCACTTTCTACTTCCTCAGGAGTCAATTCAGATCTTTCCAAAGAGTATTTTGGGGTGAGGAGATAACTAATGAAATGACTCGGCGTCAAAGCTTTTTCATACCGTTTTTGAAAATTTTTTCGTTGCGCAGCATTCAATGGGGGGTGTAGCTCCTCCTGCAGACCTTTCCATATGTGAACTGCATCACTGATGGAGCATGTTGCAGATTACATTTTGATGAGTGCCGTGGAAATCGGTTCCAAAATTGCGAGAAGATCTTGATCGTTTCGTTTAATCGCAATATTTAAAACTAAGTTTTTGATGTCCCGATCAAGTTCCCCTTCGCTGTCTTCTTCGTAAATTCTTCGTCAACATCGTTGACCAATTCTGGACATATTTCTCAAGACGGTCGTACATCGAATTCCAGCGGATTTCTAACGGCATGACGAAATTATCATGTGTTTTGTGTTTTTGAAATTGTGATCTCGCATAGTGATTGTTGCGAAAATATTTAACGATCTTCAGAACGTTGCTTGTAACAGCATGTCATAGTCCTTTGAAGGAGGTTCAGAATATGAGCTCCACATCTATACGATAAAACGACGCGTTGATTGTCCGAAAGAATGTTCCTTGCTGCGACCATGTTTGGCGCGTTGTCAGTTACAACACTGGCTACGTCACATTTGTAGGTATCCTCAGCCTTCTTGATCACATCTTCTACCACCTCTTCAACGTAGGCACTTGTGTGGTTGTGACCTGACGTATCGAGAGAGTCAACCAAGTACGACTTTCCATGAGTGTTGACAACGCAAGCAGCTATTATCGGGTCATTTTGAACATTTGACCGACCATCCAACGATAACGACACCATGGAGTCTGCAGCCAAAAAATATACATCAGTTTCAGGATATTAAACAAACGAATAATCTAAGAACACAATAAAAATGATTTATACTTTTCAACAATGATTCTGCTTCCCACACTTCTTTTTCATACACCTCATCCAGAAGTTCATTTGCGAGTTTGTCTCTATTAGGGGGCGCGTAACCAGGTCTCAGTTTCCCTACGAGCTTTTCAAAACGACGATTTTTGACAGCTCGAAATGGAGTGTTTGTAACATACATATACGCAGCTACATCTTTATCTAACTCTTTTTTTTTCTCCTCTGTAGTGACTCGAACAAAATTGTTCATCAGTTTGATTTTTTTCTTGGGTGGAAGTTGCGAAGGCCAAGTTCTTTTTCCAGAGGACGATTCTTCAAAAAAATTGAAAATCAAAATCAAATTGCATTGAAAAAAATTTTGATCGGTTTTAAAGAAAAAAAAAAAACAAACAAAAAATTAACAACAAAAGAGAGCGACAAAAAGTAGACAGATTTCAAAAAAAGTTCGAAAAATACACTCACCAGCATTTCGTTCAAGATTATTTTCAAATTGATTGTCGTTAGAATGGCAATCTGAAATGTGTTGCTTCATACGAGCAACAAGACCTAGCATTTTTTTGTCACACAAAATACACTTTGCAGTAGGCCACTTCTCATCATTTAACCCATTACCTGCCGAACAAAATTATGTTTAGAAATAATGATTTTGACAGTTTAGTTGTATTTATTGAGTCTAAATGTAGAATAAAAAGCAAAAAAGAAAAATTTTTAAGTTAAATATTTTAAGATATGAAATGTTGCGAAAACGCAACAATGGCAAAATGTGCTATATAGATTTAAGATGAAATTAATATACAGTGTTTACTGACAAATCTGATAAGTCATATTAGAATATATCATTATATATTGGTTCACACACTAGTACACGTATAATTCAACGTTTCAATTTACGAGTGAAAAATGACACCTTTTTTTTCTATCTTCTGGGTCTTTGACAATAATATGACCTGTATTGTCTTGTCGAACGTCGGAAATCTAATTGACTCATTAGATTCGAAACTATTGTATGAATTTTCCAGGCATTTACAATAGCGCTATCAATAATGTTGGTAAACACCGGCCACCACCACTTTTTGCCACGAATTTTTATTCGATAATTCGCAATTCTGTTGTCGTGCAGATCAACACCACCCATGTTCTAATTATACTCGTGTATCAGAAGGGGTTGATTTACGTTGATTTCTTTTTTTTGTTTTCGATCATAGCGTTTTACTATCTGGACAGGGACAGGATCTACAGGAATGCAATTAGAATTCATATTGATAATCGAGTTATCGTTCCATTTGACCACAATGATTTTCGATTCCTTCTCACATTTTGTCAAAGATCTCCTTCTTTTTTCAATTCCTTATCAGCTTTCAGGAGACAATAATTTGTACGATTATTTCTGACAGTTCCAGTTGCGCTGATCTGTTTGTCCAACAAAGTTTTTATCTCAACTTGAATGATAAAAAAAAAATTGTCGAAAAATACTCTGTGGTGCGTTGGATTTTCCAGCACTTCAAGGAAATTCAAAACTACATCAGCTCCAACACCCAACGCACTTTTATTTGTTGAGGCTTCGGCATAGGGGATGAATTTGAAACAATATCTGTCTTGTGAGCAGAGACACCACAGCTTGAATCCGAATCACACGGGCTTGCCTAGAAACAATGCATTACTAATAAATAATTGTGGTAATAATTGGAAGTGGCAATAAATTGGATTTTATTAAAAAAAAACTTTTTATGAACATCTTGTCGGAATGTCTACCAAAGAAAGGGACCATTTCTTCGTCGATAGACAAATTGAAAGATAAAACTCCGAATTGCAGGTATCTCGTATTAATTGCATCGATCAAAGGTTGGAGTTTCGCAAATCGGTTCGTTGCTTCTAAGGAATTGTTGTCACTGACGTGCAAGTACTGTTTCATTTCTCTGAAGCGATTCCTAGTCATATTAATTTGTACTATTTCGACATTACAGTCGTCACTGCGATTCCAGTACATATTAGTTTGAGGTAAACTGTAATATCCAGTCAAAATCAGGATCGCAAAGAATTTGTATAATTCTCAAGAATTCAATGTGAAAGAGTAATTGTTTTTTTGCTTAGCGTAATTAATCGAGTAACCAGCGATCATTTTCATTAGGTTCTCGTCAAAGAACAGTGCAAAAATGTATACTGGCGATTTCCCCGCGTGTTTTTCAATAATTTTCTCTTTCGCTTTAGCTTCGTGTGACTCAGCAAACAGGGCTGGTTGACCAGATTGTTTGATCCATTTGATTTTCTCTGTAAAGTCGTTCTTTAAAGTCTTTGGTGCCGACTTTTTTGGACGTTTTGTTAGAGCTTGAGTATTTGGAAGTTTGTTTTCCACGTTTGAGTGGAAAAACTGTCAACAAATGGGATTCAAACTTTGTACCCACGGGAAAAATTATACTTACAAGTTATAATATTATACTTACTATTTTTTTTTATTTTCATGTTGCGAAGATTTTGTAGCCCGACCAATAATACAAAATAGATTTCAGTTAAATGGATATTTTGGATGATGCTCGTGTCATATTATGCGGAAATGCGTCGGGCGAACTGTAAAATAAGAGATTTGGATCAAGATGTTATGTTGCGAACTCACTTGTCATATTTGCATGATATCGCTGAAGTTAAAAAAGTGAATCGATCTGTTCAAGGTGTAAAAGGTGATAGTACCATGACTGCATTAAAATATTTCGATTGCGTGTGGAGATTTAGTCTAGATTATTTGCACGGAGATTTACTGGGAGTAGTTCGCCATCGATGGAAGATTTGGAAAAAAAAATTTTTAACAAAAACTGATATTGCTAAATTGAATAAAACACTGACAAATATTAAACCCATCAGAGTTTGTTTTGAGACGCCAAACGGTGAACACCTATTTTATACGCGCTCTCGTGATTTATAGTGTCTTTGACTCTTTTCTTTTTTTTTCTTTTTTTTTGTGTTTGCAAACGAGTGTTGCACGTTTAAACGAATTATAAATTATATTCCAAAGTAGTCATCAATAACTTGTATTTTCCGTGACTGAAACTTAATAATTGTCCCCGGGTCAAGTATGAGACGTATAATTAACAAGTGGAAACACGTGGAGATCGGCAGTTATGGCTGAGATCAGCGCTCAGCTCCAAAGTTTGACTGAACAGATGTCCAGTTTCAATGTGAACCAAACGAGAATGATGTCATCAATTACAGGTATTGAGACAAATCTTGAAAAACTGACAGAAGATTCGAAAAAACAAGAAGAAATCCTGAAGTCAATCAAAGAAGAAAACATGGCGCTAAAAAAGGAAATCGAACGTCTCAAATCTATGCAGGAGAACCACGCACAGTACGTTCGTAACAACGAGATTAACACCACAGGTATTCCTCCCTCGAAAAATGAAGATCTTTTCACACATTTTGTTGATATTATGAAAGCACTGAATCTGGATATTCCATTCATCGCAGTGGACTCTATTTTCCGTTCGGAATAAAGAAGTAAAATTATAGTGCGACTTTTACGCCGTATCGATAAAGACATCATAATGAAACGAGCAAAACAAAAACAACTAAAAGGCCGGGACTTGGGCATGGACAACATCGCTGACATGGCAACATCTACATAAATGAATCCTTGTCTCTTTCCCTCGCAAAAATTTTCTACGAAGCCCGGAAAATTCAAAAGGAGTTCGGAATTTTGTGCCTGGCACAAAAATGGAAAAATTTTTCTGAAGAGAAATGAAGGAGACGCTTTGCGCCAGATTCATTCTCTAGAGGAAATCAACGAACTTCACATACACCTCCAGACGAACCGTGTTCATTTAAAGCAGCCCCAATCTCAGCACCCGGTCGCAACATCCACCGAGAACGACAAGGAATCTGAAGAATCAGCGGATATGGAGATGACCCCCACCTCTTCCCCTGTCCCTACCCATCTATCACAGAGCACGGAGGACAATTCGGGCGACAGGCAGCGAGCACCGTCGATTCCAACATCAGAACCTTGGACCATGTCCCCCCACGCAAATTCGACTACCACCTCGCAGACGATCAGATCATGGGCCCTACTGACGAACTCCAATAAACCACCAAGGGCAACTAAACTGGCAGATCGTAACAAACGCACTAAATACTGGCGGACCCATCCCTATTAGGCTTCAGCGGAAACTATTGTATGTAAACGAACAAATGTATGTAATTTTTTTCAAATAGGCTTTTGGAATATAGACGGATTTAATAATATATTTAAACTAGATAAAGAAGAGCAAGAATTAATACTAAAAAAAAGGTTTGATTTGTAATTTAGAAACATGGATTTATAATGAATCATTTTTTAATATACCTATTTTTTGCACAATTTTAAACATATTTTGAAAGAACCGAGATCAAAGGGCAGAGCAAGCGGCGGGATTAGTCTGTTTTTTAATACAAATTTTAAATCCAATTATATAACACACATATTATTTTAGATATCGTATCGAATTCAATGAAACTCAGAATAGGCGCCTTTTAATGGCGGCCTCAGACAACTTTTAAGGACATGTATTTAAATTTGATGAATAACATATTATATGATATGTCAGTTTCCAACAATGATAATTGTGATATGATATTTTTGGGCGATTTTAATTCAAGAATCGGTAACTTAAACAACTTGTACGACGATTTTATTTTTGAAAATTCATATCTGTCAAATGAACGTAGCTCACAAGATCAAATTGCAAATATTAGAGGAAATCGTCTGATAGATTTGATGGAGGAAATGGGGTTCGTAGTACTCAATGGTAGATCAAATTCTGATTCAGAAGGTAGTTTTACTTATTTGTCGAGTAGAGGTAAAAGTATGATCGATTTAGCATGGGTGAACCATAGTGCACTGCAGAATGTCACCGATTTCTCTCTCGCAGATCTCTCCTTCCTATCTGACCACCTACTTTGTATGATTGAAATCAAAATAAGTAACGATCCTCTGACTAACCCGAATACCCCAGAAAATTCTTATCAAATGAGAACAATTAAATGGAATCCATCTAAATACTCTGAATTCTCTCATGAAATCTCAAATAACCCCAACATATATGTGAACAGTTCAGACTCTACTGAACCCTGCGTGAACCTTTATGAAGGAACTGTTCGTCTGTGGAGACCAAGCGACTCCCAACACCGATTTTAATCCTTCTCCGGTAGGCTTGATGTAGAACTCTGAAGGGTTCGAGGCCGCATCTGGTAATAGCTCATCAGCATTTGCGGACCACTTGCGCAGCTCCAAACATCCTCTCTGGAGCAGTTTCTCCACTTGTTTTCTCGCTTCTCTGGCAGCCTCTGCAGTGTTGGCACCCATGAAGACGTTGTCGACGTAAATACACTTCTCCAATCGTTCCACAGCTAAGGGGTATTTCTGTACATGTTGTTGTACGACGTCTTTTATTACCAGGTTCGCCAAATATGGTGCGGGCCACGTACCATATGTCACTGTAATTAGTTTGAAAAATTGGAGCTAGAGGGTCACCGTAGACAATGCACTGGTACCTTCTGTCATCTTCGTGCACGATAATTTGTCTAAACATCTTAGTGATGTCAGCCTCTAGAACGAAAGGGTATCTTCTCCAGTTGGAGACTACATCGGCGATATCGTTCTGCAGCTTGGGTCCTGCGCAAAAAATGTCGTTCGGGGAAATTCCTCCCTTCGTCTTGCTGGACCCGTTGACAACGACTCGTAGCTTAGTGGTGAGGCTGTCTTGTCGCTCCACTGGAAGATGGGGGATGTACAAGTAATGGTCTTGTTCAGGCTCTTCCTTGTTTATCTCGTGCATGTGTCCGGGCGCTAAGAGCTCCACATTGAACCCGTGGTATTGTTGCTGCACCTCTGGTTTGCGCCCTAGACGTCTGGACACGTTTTTCCATGAAGCAACTGCGATGGACTTCGACTCTCCCAGTGTGGCCTTGGCCTCCTCCGACTTGAATGGAAGCCTCACACAATAGCGTCCATTCTCGTCTCTCGTCGTGGTCGTTCGGAAGAGATCTTCACAGTGCTTGTCCTCCTCAGAAGCGGGCTTGTCCTCTAAAAAACTCTCTATCTCCCAGAGTCTCTGCAAAATATCTGAGTCATCATTGATTGCGTGATGGATTGTGATGGGATGGCCTGTCTTTTCTTCTTCAGTGGGTCCAGAGAGGATCCATCGCAAACTCGTTGCTAGGGCCGTTACTTGGCTTCGCTCCAGTCGTACCAAGCTTTCTTGCATTATTTGCCCCAGTATGTCGGCGCCCGTCAGAACTTCGATTCTGAAGTCAGCACTTGGATTAGGGTCGGCAAGAATCAAATTCTTCCTTCAAAAGGCGTAAGCTCAAGTGTCGGTAGCCGCAGCACTGTTGCTTCATTGTTACGGTTGTGCGAAGCCTGTCGAGTTTGACGTATTGTAGTTGTTTCTCGGCTTACTATGATGTTGTTTATTTTTTGGGTGAGGCTTCCTTCCGAGCTGTCTGTCGTCCGTTCAACTTCGTCCCATTTATTCAAGGAAAAATAATCCAATTGCTTTTTTTTCGAGCTATCCATGACGACAGTAAGGTGAGAATTCACCGCCTGGGCCATCTCAAATTGACTCTGAAAGTACGCGAGTCTCTCCTGAAGGACCTCCAAACTCCATATCACGTCTGGTCCGGTGTATTGTTTTAATTTCTTAATGTTGCGAAATGAGGCTTTCACATTCTCAATGAGTGTCGATTTGGACGCGGTCGTCTTGTTCGTCCAGCGTGATGTTCAACTCTTCTTTCTTCTTTGCCATAGTAGCGACGATTTCCAGCCTCTCTTATAATAGTTCTGATGTGTTAAAGTCGTTGTGTCGACTGCTTGGAGTTCTGTTGCCTGTTGCTGGTTTGGCGTCTGTGACAATCGACAAGAGTCGAGCCTCCACAAATGAGATGTTTATGGTTGTTCGTTGTGTCGCCGAGAGACGCACACCGATCCTCTTGTAGTTCGTACTGCAGTGCCACTCTGAAGACTCACTGCTTAGCGCACAGTGTTTCCGGTCAGACCGCAACTCGTTCTTATTACACTCGCAAAAAATTCACGAACAGAAAAAAAAATGCTCTATCCTGGCTTAAAATAGTTTCGGAAATGCGTTACGATGGCGAAAGAAACGTATTTAAAAAAAAAATTTTTTTTGTCAAAACCGTGCTCGAATTTATCACGTACATAGAAGTTTTATTGAAACATTTTTCTGAATAGTTTGAAGCGCTTTTGAATTCGTAAATTCTAAGTTGAATTTGAAGAAAAATAATTTTAACTTGGTTTGTGGTTCTTTATTTTGTTTTGATTTCCGAGAGAAAAAAAAACGTAAACTCTGTCACCGATTATTTTGAAATCAAAATTGTTTATCTTAAATTATCTCAATTTTTTCAACCTGTTTTCGCCTTTTCCTGATCCGGTTCGTGAAAGACTGTATAAAATTTTGATAATTTAATTTTTCTCAAAATTTTTGTTTCTTTTTTTTGAGTTGGGCGATCAAGTTTTGCCTTAAGTGTTCAGTAGAATGTAATTTTTAAATTTTGCTGGGGATTGATGTATTAGGCCAGGCTACAAACAGGGATAAATGAGTTAATTGAAATAATTTTGCCAAGATGGCTTTTATTATGTTGAACGAAATAATCTGAATTAAAGGTACAGAACAAAAGTAATTGAAGATCTAAATAGTTGGAAGTAATAAAAGCAAAGTATATCAAAATTACGATTGGCCTCCGTGGAGCTCTCCTCGCAAGTTGGTTTATAGATTGGTTCAGGGTGACGGGCTGAGCCGTGAAACGTCGTCGATTAGATTCAACGGGCTGGGCGACGAGAGTCGCGCTCTTTAGGCGACGTGAGTCGCAGTTCTGGTCGGCAAGAGCCGAGACGAGTTGGACTTGTTTGTTTTGAGGTGTCGACAAGTAGACATAAAACTAAAAATGGTTGTCGCTCGTCTCGGTCACATCGCCGGCGTGATGGTGGATGGACTTACTTAAACCGAGTTCTATTTCATTTTCGTTATTTTTGAATATCAAACGTAGTTTGAGTATCAATCGTTTTCATCAATTCCATTTTATTTTTGTTATTTTTATATTTTCATTCTTTTTTCACCACAGTCTTTTGTTATTTAATATCAGTTTCATTTGCCGTTCACATGTTGTGTACATTCGTATACACTCATGCACTCTTGTGTACTCTCATGTACTCTGTCGTGTATTCTTATATACTGTTATATCCTGACCAGACTATCTGAATAACAAATAAATGAATAATAATAAATTATAACGGATCCGCGGAGCGCTGGATCGATTATCGTATCGATCCAGCGATCGATGTCGCGCGGGCCAATCAAAGGCGCACGTGACCTTCGCGCGCC
>JAPYZS010001733.1:0-13460 GCA_030522925.1 Trissolcus japonicus | reverse complement strand
ATGACTTTGGATCAGCTCGACTTCCTCTACAACATACTAAAATTTCAGACCATTTGACTGAGGGCCAATTTCCCTTTGATTTGTGCGGGGTTCTTTGTCATGCATTTGAACCGACAATTCCTCGCGCATCCTTGTTTCATTGAGCGAGGTGGAATGAGTTTTCCTTTCCTTCCGACACCCGGCTGACCTGAGTTGCGAGCTTTCTTCGCCTTTGCATCTATCGTCGTTGTAGGCTCAGATTTTCTTTTTCTTGTTGGATGACGTAGATTTTGGTTAACCCATTGGTTTTCGGATTGAGCTAACATCAGGTGTTGAAGTGTCATTAGAGGCTACAATGCAATTATATATCGCATGAATATATTACCTAAACAATAAAAATAAAAATAAAAGCATAAAAAAACTGTACCACTTGTACCGCTTTGACTGGTAGAAGCTCCGTTTAGTTCATCTAGTTAAACAAATCAAACAATAATATTTAATATTACAAATATCTATATCACAATTTAGTCACAATTTAGTCACAATTTATTTATAGTTTAATCAATGACAATAATAGCCAAAAATGTTGTTTTCAAAAATTCCGCCATGAAATTGTATAACAGGATACATTAATTATAATGTATTTGCAATTTAGCCATACTTTTTAAATAGGTTTTAAAAGTGCTAAACGATCTGTGTCGAGCATTGAATCATAACATTTTTGTCATATTCGATAAAGCCTAGTATTTGCGTTTGAGAAGATGTTTTTATATAAACAAAAAACATCAACTAATTTTTAGTCACAATTTAGTCACAGTTCAGTCAATGACAAAAATAGCCAAAAATGTTGTTTTAACAGATACCGCCATGAAATTGTGTAACACGATTCACTAATTACAATTTAGTTGCAATTTAGTCACAGTTTAGTCAAGGATTTAAAAATGCTATAAGAGCTGTGTCGAGTATCAAATTGAAAAAAGTGTGTCAAACTTGAAAAAGCTTATCAATTTTATATTAAATTTTTGTCTGGTAACTTAAAAAAAGGTAATTTACCTTATTCAGCTGTACTGCGTTTAACAGCATCTAAGTGTGTCTCCTCACCGCTCGAAGTCTCGTCACCTATACAAACAATAATCATATTAATTACACTGCAATTGTATTTTTGATCTTTACTTTCTGAAGAAGCACATTTTTTTCGCGTATGACTCCATTATTTTATAAAAAAAATTAAACTTTATTTTAAATTAATTTTTGATATTGTATTTTTATCGAAAAATTATGAACTTACTTTCGGAAGATTCATTCATTTTGCTCGGCTAAAGCACTCAGTCGACTGTTACACTGCACGTTAATTCGTATGTTTTTATACGAATCCGTGGATACGTATCGTTTATCTCAAAGGTACAAATAGAAAAGAATCGGAATTCGATGTAAATCAATGCAGAATATATTTAATCGATAGTCTATAATTTTGAACTAACAAAAACTCGTGCAATTTCTTGAAAGTTTATTATTGTATTAAAAATTGATAATTTAGAATAAGACAATCGAAATAACATATATTTTCATTGTTGCAGAAAAATTTTTTTTTATTAATGGCTGTTAAATTAAAAAATTGAAAAATAATGTATACAAATAGATTTGCCTAAAAATGCTACACGTTTTTTATTGTGTTCCGTATATAAAGTAATGAACCTAAGAAATCGGATGCTCTAAATATGACTTTTCCCGCGAAATCCGGACGATATTACAGGAAACTGCAAAAATTTGGATAAAAAAATTATTGTTCGAAATAAATTGAAAAAATTATTTCAACCGTTTCGTATAGATACAAAAAATCATTGAAAACAGACTAAATTGACAATGTTATTGAATACGGTTACATTTACGGAAAAAAATCAATGAAAACTGTCCTGTTTCAATATTTCATCGAAAACTGTCTTATTAAATTTAAAAAACGACCAAAAAGTGACTCGTTTGAAAAAATCACTGAAAAATGACTTGTTTGAAAAAATAAGTGAAAAACGTCTTGTTTAAAAATATCATTGAAAACTGTCTTATTTTAATATGAGACAGTTTTCAGTGATATTTTGAAACAAGACAGCTCTTGGTGACATTTTGAAACAAGATAGCTCTTGGTGATAATTGAAAACAAGACGATCTTCGTTGATGTTTTTATACAAGTCCATTTCCACTGATATTTTCAATCAAGACGTTGTTCACTGACTTTTTTATACACGTTATTATTCGTAAGAGGTATTGGTGTATTCTCACTAACAAAATATATGAATGTATGTAATTGCATTCCAGACTCCTAGAAGATATGAACGAACTAGTTAATAACATTGAAATGTCTTAAAATTCTTGAAAAATATGTGAATGCGATCAACGCTTTCACCTCCTCACCATTGGAAAAAGTGAGATACAATTGAAACATCTGTAAAAAAATCATTCAAAATTGTTGTTAATCAATAGAAAATATACCTATATACTAAAGTTTCGCGTATTTTACAAAAACTATTATTAGTGAATAATTTTTGTAAGTACAGCCGATTAAATATTTCATTGTTATTTTATGACTTATTTCTGAATTAAATTTTCTAGTACATCAGTCATTCACTTTTTAGATTATAAAAAGATAGAGTTTTCAGAGTCACAAGTTTCTTAGAAATACTATTGATCGTGAAAATTGAATTTCTTTTTTTTCAATTAAATTTCTTTTTTTTCAATTCAAAAATTAAGATACAACGACTGCCACAGATAATTGAATTTTTCATTGAAATAAGTTGAGTGACTTTCTCAGATACACTCATTTTTCGTTATATAAAACAATGTGTAGAATTATATACAGGGTGTCTAAAAATAGTGGAAGCGCTCGAATTTGAAAGAAATTTCATGAAAAAATGAAAAAACCAAAAAACACGTATGAAATATTTTTTAAAGCCGCATCGATTAACACGATTAACACAAGAATGCTCAACCTTTCACCTGCCACCCCCGGGGGCGGGTGCGAGGGCAACTTCGAAATCTTAAATAGGGATCTAATTTTTTAGTGCCGATTCAGATTCTACGGCTCTAAATACAAATACAACGAATGAAAGGACAATTTTTCTCTATTGTATTTGTTCGATGGATAATTAATAAATTCTATAACTCTAATCAAAATTGAGACTTGAATAACATAAGATTAGTTACCGTTCAATAAGAAAATGTCTTTATCCGAAAAAGAAAAAATAGAGGTTCTCATTATGCGAAGGTATGGTGAAATAGTGAATTTCCTCGAAACTGGTTCCGTTAAAGATCGACTAAAAAGTGAAAGATCAACAAGTTCCACTAATTATACGAAAAGTTCAGAAGTTTGTTTGAGCGTCACTGAAAACGTTTTCTTCGGTCCCGAAAGTTGCTTGTTTTATATTGGCGCGTTAAGACAAACAAGAATAAGCAAGATCTCTTCCTACCTGTGTGTTTCTTTAATGAGTGTCCTGCTGGTTTATAAAATTTAATTTGAAGCAAAGAAAAGTATTAGAAAAAGAATCGAAGTGAAGAGTTGATTGAAAATAATATATACCAAGTAATATTGAAAATTGGGAATTGAAACTTTATTTAATATAAATTGATTTAACCAAATTTCACTGTGCAAAATGAAGGCTAGGAATCAAAAGGACTCTAATTGGAAAAGCAAGGGCTAACACAAAATAAAACAAGGAGATTTGCACAAAAGCGCGAGGAAAAAGACAAAATTAGACGGGTAGTTACATTTAGCCACGTCTAAATAAGTTGAAACCTCTTTACTAAATCATAAAATTGCAATACAAAAATAAAACAAAATCAAAGCAATGTTATGAAAAAATTTGTACAAAAATAAAGCAGTTTGAGAGAATTCTTCGAGATACTCGAAAAATAATTCAACGCATTACACAATGTAGGATGCCAACTCAAAATTTAGTTGCGAAAAATGCAGAGAAAGTTTAAACTGAGATTATTCCAAAAATGCACACAGTAATTTAACAATACAAAAGTTACAGTTTCAATATTTTCGCAATAACGCGATTTCAGAATATAAACTCTGTCTTAATTTATACGATTTAGCGCCGAAAAATATAACATGAGTAAAATTCAAATATGATTCGAATTGACATTATGGCAAAATTAATCGCAATAATTCTAGTTTACAAAACATTTATAATTCGAAGAAGCAATGTATTTCAAATTACTCGATTACAGAATATCAACTCTGTTACAAATTTTACGGTTTAGAGCAGAGATGCATGATATCAAGAACTTGAGCTTTTAAATATACAACTACCTGGCCGAAATATATTTTGAAATACGATTTCCCATTATAGATTCATGCCACAATGTAGTTATAATATATAAAAAAAAAAAGAATTTATCAACATGTGGAACACCCACGTGGAGCGATGTGAAGTTATCAAATCAAAATTCAATTTGATATTCACGCAATGAAAATTGTGAGATGCTGTAATGCGAAAAATAACGTTAACAATTTTCTTTAATTGATGTGAGTCGAAAACATTATACCCAAACATTCACGACTTATCAATTATTGAAAGCAAATAACTTCACGAATTTTGAGTTGGTTAAATAAAGAAGAAGTTGCATAAATGGAGGAAAATTCAATTCACAGATACTGCGAATTTACAACAGGAATTTCTCCAAGATCCTTGGTGAAATTTGAGGTTGAGATAATGGAAGGGAAAACATTTAGTTGCGACGTAACTAACCTGATCAAAATTGCAATTTTCTAAAAAAAAATAGCGGAAGCAGATCGGCAATCCAGAGACTAAGCAATACGCAGCGAGAAAAATAGCTTACACAAATGCAAGGCGGCCTTACTGAGTTACAAGTTTGCGAAGCGAGAGGCGGACTCAGTGAGGTACAAAAGCAAAAGCGTGCAAAACTATTAAGCAGCGAAAATGGACTGTGTGGAATTTTGGCTCTCCACGAAACACGAAAACTCGGCGTGCTTGGTGGCGTTGCCGCGTTTCCTTGGCAACGCGCCGTGAGCGTGTGTGTAAACACGCTGCCATCTAATGTGTGGCCGAATTAGAGGCCTTTTAATTCTCGCGATTAAAATCAAATTTTTTCATTTAATTTCGCGATTTATTTAGTTGATTTAGTGTCCTAATTTTGCAACATATTTATACATGAATTTGACAATTATTTTATAATAAATTTTGCAGCAAAAAATTAACAAAAAAAATTTTTTATTTTAATCAATGTTTCAAATTTAAACAATGATTATTCTACATTGCTCAAGAAACAGGCATTAGCAAATCATCTGTTCATAATGTACTGAAGAAAAATAAGTATCATCCATATAAAATTAAATTGACGCAAGGGCTTTTAGAAGACGATTTCGGTCAAAGATTAGAATTCTTTGAAGAAATCATGAGACGATGTGATGAAAATATGCGATTTTTGTTGCGGACATGCTTTTCTGACGAAGCTACTTTTCAATTAAGTGGTAAGGTCAATAGACAAAATATGCAATATTGGTCAGATGAAAACCCTCATTGGATGAGAGACTTACATACACAGTATCTAGAAAAAGTAAATGTTTGAGCTGTAATTTTTTGCAACCAAATTGTTGGACGATTTTTTAACGATGGGAATTTAACAGGTCAAAAGTGCCTCGATTTATTAAATGAATATATATTATTCGATATTTGTCGCATTGCTGGTATAGCATTTGACAATGTTTGGTTTCAGCAAGATCGAGCTCAGTGTCATTTTGCATTGATCGTTCGAAATTTAATGAACCATACTTTTCCTGAACGCTGGAATTATTGAATAGGATTAATTAAGTGGCCACCAAGATCACCTGACCTGACTCCACTAGATTATTTTTATTGGGGATTTTTTCACAGTACGGTGTACGAAACTGAACTACGAGACATTGAGGAATTAAAGGAAAGAATAATAGACGTCTCTAATACGATAACACCGGAAACTCTACAAGAAATTATCAACAATATGTACGTACGATTGGGACAAGTGGTCGAAGGGCATCAATTCAAGGGCAACATCTTATTCAGTAAACAATCTACCGTTTTTATGGTGAGAGGCAAGGGGACCCACCGTAATCAAGCACCCCGATGGTGAGAGGCAAGGGGACTCACCTTAATCGAGCATCCCGATAATAGTTACGATCTCCGCTCGCGGGAATGGGGGTGTGAGGTCATGTTTGATGTGTTTATTCGTATTTGTGTCTAGAAAATCTGATTCTGCAATGATCTGAAACCGCAAAAATGTGGGTTTCGATTTGAGATTTCGATGTTGCCTTTGCCCACGCCTCCGGGGGTGGGAGGTGGAGAGTTGAGAATAATGTCAATCGGTGCTTAAAAAAATATTTCATACGTGTTTTTTGGTTTTTCATTTTTTCATGAAATTTCTTTGTAGTGAGTTGTAGTAATTTTGAAACGTAATCTCATGTAGCGATGAATCCTTCATACTTTCGCGCGGTTTTTTTCAACGTCGTCACCCAAAATTTTGCATTCACCGTTTACAGCGATATAGAATGTATACTGATTGGCGTGACCCTTATTTTAGAAAAATACTGATTTTCCAAACCTCCAGCCGGAATCTCGTTTAGTTCGTCAAAGAAATGATCCCTGATTTATTTCCAGATTTTTTCAATGATATTATCCTGTGCCAGTAAGAGGTTGAAATTTAACATGGGTTTTGAATGAGGGTTCTTAGACTTTTGTTCAGCGACCTCTTAAGTATACGAAATCTTACTTTTTTCATTGGAAACTATGAAAGTTATGCTCAAATGTCTTAAGAAGTCTAAGAACCCTATTCAAAACATATAGAAAATTATGTTAAGTTTCAACCTCTCGCAGAATCATAATCAGACATGGAATCGAACTCTTTTTCAGTCTCTAAAATTAAAAGATGTATCGTCTTTCTCTGACTGACGCTATTGCTCAAATACAGAGGCACAACGTTTTTGTCATCAAGACAATATACATCGATTTTCAAATTGCTCATTTGTTCATATTTTTTCACATTTTTTCGTTTCATTGGAAATTCAATTCCATTGTATTTAAATTCAGTATCGAAATGAGGATACGATGCAGTTCAATCTGAATTTGATGTCGCAGGATATAAAGCTGCCATGATGCTCCACAGAAAGCAGTAATAGTCTGATTTTTTATATATATTTTTAACACCTTTTTTATTTTTCAAAAAACTGGGGACTTCAACGTATGTAAACAGTCAACGGTGAAAATTTGTTTATGTTGAAGAGCACGTGTATTATCCTCGATAAATTCCATCCTGATTCTTTGTCTTGAAAATCATCTGTTTTACATAATAGTTTATCTCGAACGTTTTCATTGTACCATACATGAAGGTCCGTTGCTCGCATTATCGCGTGTGATTTTGTGACGAAGTGCTTGGTGTTCTCATTAACTTATTCACTATAATGTACAAATTTGCAATATAATCTGCAATTAACTTTTAACGATTCATGCTCATTCAACGCATTCTAGTCTTGAACAATTTTTTTGCATCATCAAAAAAATTTAGCAAATCTAAATTACGTAAATTAATTATCACACTTGTACGTATTCTCTTATTGAATACGCTATGATATCTTTCCATTTCACTCGATCGTTGCGTCTTTTGCTTAAGGACTATTACAAGTACCAACCGTACTTTAACATCCCGGGAGATTGGCTGGAGAATTTGACCGACACCAAAAGAGTTCAGTTGAATGATTTGCTGTTGATGGCCACGCAAATGAAATGTAACTTTCACATAACAAACGTGGTCGTCGAGTTCCATGACGTATCAGCAATTCCGAAAGTATATGCACTCTGGGATACCTTATATTGGCACTTTCGATTGTTGCATGAGGAGGACGTCGAGTTGACGAAAGCTGTGGAGAGCCTACCACTAACGGGGATTGTGTTATTAGAATGTGGTCCATTGTGAGGTAGGTTATGGCTTACACTTGATACTTTTTTTAACTAATTCTTTAACATTTTGATTCAAAAAGTAGGGAGAAATAATAATTCAAATAAATAATCGACTTCTGCAATATTTTTTTTCGTGTAGAAAATATAATAACATAGCACATTTTTGCATCACAATTAAAATATAGTTGAAAAAATTGATCTCAAATTATTAAGAAAAAAAAGAAATGGCACGCGCGAGGGGCGCGCTAACTGCATCTATTATAGTTGAAATGTCACAAATATATAATACCAGCGATCCAACATTAGAGCGGCCGATGCTGTTAATTTGACAGCTTTTTTTCTACAGTCGCCTACCATTTTAGTTAGGTTGACAATGAAAAAAACACTTCCGTGACTTGTTTTCATTTTTGGTTGACTTTCATATAATAACTTACGTAAATGTGAAATATACATTTTCACGAATGTATATTTCATATTTTGAAAATAATTGATTTTGTTGTTAAAATTTCGATTGTAAATTTCATTTCATCGATATTCATATTGCTGATTTTTCATTAAAAGGCGCGTAAAAAAATTAATGTTGGAACATTACATTGTTTCCAACAGTTGCTTTAGTGTGCGAAACTTCTCTGTTTTATCTGTTTCTTACTGTTTTTTCAATCAGAAAGGAATAAGTGAGGAGGATATTGTTCGAAAATTCAGAAATATACATGAAAATGGATTACAGAAATCCAGTTCTACAGAATCGGATCAGAAAATCTGTTTTGCAAAATCTACAAATCAAATATAACTGTTATTCGTGAGTTGAGTTATACTTATATTAAGCTATAAATATTATATTCTGCGAGGAATGCCACATATATATGTATAAACTAGCTGAATGCCCTTGCGGAGGACGGGCAATCATCGTCGCTGCAGTATTTTATTTATCTTTATTGAGATATGCGAACGTGATTCATAACGTAAGAACATAAAAACACAGGTTACGCTTAGCGCGACAAAAAACCCACACGAAGGTAATCAAACCCCATCATTATTGAGAATAATTATACATTAACAGCAAACAGATGATATTGAAAATAATCATGTATATCAACGCATTTTGATACACAACGTTATTATCTTTAGCGATGGGAGCATATACATGCAGGTTGCGAGAATTCAAGATGCGAGAACTGGCCACATATAATTGTCCATGAGAAAAAAATGATTCTTCCTAATGAAGTTCTACACGAACGTCATTGTTATCTAGACCGGCAATTTCAGGAGCAAGTTTTGTCACGTGATGTCCTGAGAGGTTGGATTCATATAAAAGAACGTTAAAGGTGAAAAAAATATTGAATCGTATCAGATACACGATAATTACCCGACATGGAAACAACAATTGTATTGATAAGAATGAGACACCAGACCACGTTGTTCATGACTTTGAGCTATATCTCTAGTCATTGGTTCCTTGAATTGACACCAAAAACTGAGACAGTTGCTAACCTCACAGAAGTTTAATATGATGGAAAATGACAGTGTCAATTGGAAATAAAATCACCCAGCTACAGTCACTTCCATAGTGAGATTCCATTGATCGTCGTTCTCTGTAAGACCTAACACCTCGCACGCTTCTCTGTAGGTATGGTATTTCTTACCGTCGATCGTTCAAAGTGCACCAAACGATGGTGGACTTCTCACAACCGTCAGTAGAAGTCATAAGCGAAACACTCGAATAAATTCGGATGCACTGCATACATAAGCTCTACTGCAGAAGCTTGGTCTCACTGTTAGCAAATCGGAAACACATACGCCTTGTTTTCTACGTTTTTACGACCTTGAAATGCATTCCACGTAAGATAGTTCAGTACCTCAGAATATAGTTTGCATTATTGCAGAATAACTTTGCAAATTCATCGATTTGGCATAAATAAAAAAATACAATAAGAGTTGTAGCTGGAAGGTCCTCAATCCGCTAATGAAATTTCTCTTCGTTAGAATAAATCCGCTAACCATTTTCCAGATGAATTGTGAAATGTACAACAGGTGCAAATCGTTAGTGCAGTTGAAAATGCATGAGTAGCAATACTGCTTCGTTACTGCTGATATATCGCCTAGTTTGATACATTTGTATTTCATCTAGTGGATTGGGTTTCCTGCGAACATGTTGAACCTTGAAAAAAGCCTAATTAAAACCCTAGTTAATAACACTGCAGGTATATGTTATCGCCTTTACAGAGTTGCAACATTCAACGTTAATGTGAGCTCTGAATGCTTTTGACAAAAATGGACAATAAGCTACGCCTCACCGGTCGTCTATAGTTAATTGATCGTGACCACGTATATTGATGTTCTACGTGAAACCACCATCTGAAGGACCTTGGCATCTGTACGTTGGATATCCATGTTCATTGGTGACTGTTTTTTGAACCAATTCACGTAGATATTTCTTTGTACATATGCCATTGTTCATGCACAGTGATGTTCAGAGCCTCACATGGTCCATGAATCATGTTTTTTACTACTGTATCATAAAGAACTGGATCTTCTTCAGCTTTCCGCTGATATAATCCAATCGATGTCTGCTGTCCAGAGTTTGCCTTGAAGCTACACCCATGAATGACAATGTGGTAAACCACGTCTTAGCAATTCAATGTAATAAACATATGATAACATATGATATGAATGAACAAGGTATGACCAATTTCTTCACTTTTTGTCTGAAAATCTAAGCAATGATGTCATGTCTGTCTGAAGAGGACTGTGTATCCAGGACTAAGCTATAAATATCGTTCTACGATAGATTGCATGTGAATGTTACGAAAAGATCCAGTTGTCCATAATTCACCACGAACTCGCACATATGCCAAAACATCTGTAGTAGGATGTTTAGGGAGATATTACGCAGATATTCAGCTAAATATCTGCGTACACTTACAGATTACAGCGCACGCTGAACGATTCACGACAGATACAAACATTATGAATATCTATAATGATGACTTTCTTCACACGTTTCATAAACGCACAAAAGCACTTTCAATGTTAACATTAGAAATCGATGACCGCAACGCATAACAACCAAGAACAGATCGAAAACAAAATATTGCAACACCATATATGTTAATCAAAAGCTAATATACTTTTTTTTATGACATAAAAATACTGCAGGGACGCAGTATTTAAGACGATTTTGCAGTATTTTTAACGTTTATTAATCAATGTTAACAATGTTTATGAACCTTTCACATGAAATGAAAAAATATAAACTCTACGCGTTTACATTTTGACATGTAAAATATCATTTCTGATGTTTCGTCATACTGAGACAAAGAATGTCTGAAAAAATGACTTTTTTAACAGCCTACGCCAATTTCATATATCGGTCACAATCAAAACTGGTAACTGATTATGTTAATCGAGTTGTAAACATTTCATTTGGCCCTGATATTTAGAGTTTCAATTTTTTTCAATTTCTCATCATAAAAATTTTGTTTTAATATCTTTTACAGCCTATGTCACTTCTAAGGATGCAAGAAGTTACCCCGATGTGGAAAAAGCTCATTAGCTTCAATAGTTTTTAGTTATAAGGAAACAAGAAAACAAACAAACAAACATAATTTGTAATTTATATATTAGTAAGGATATTTTTTTCTCACAAGGGTAGGAAAATGCACTTAACGCACCCCTCCGTGGCATGTCTCTAATGTCTACCTCCAAGGGCCTGTGGGACCTGGTCTTAAGACCCCTATCCATTAAAAATTTAACCCTTGGGTATCCTTTTCTTCCTCGCGCAGAACTTCCGCCAGACATTACTTCGCCCGAGGTGGACTGGCTATCTGCACTTTACTCAGTCATTAGCGCTGTTCTCGTCTGTCTTGTATTCGTCTTTCTCTGTCCTCTATTTAAAACTTCTTCATCACTCGCGCGGTCATGTCTGCCAGCCATCCAGTTTTCTTCGTCCAGAATCATCAAGCTGGCGAGATTTTCTGGAGTCACGTGCAATTGTAGCAGGTCAAGCGCCACCTTCTCCTCGGTGAAGCGGGAGCACTGGAAGAAGATGTGCTCCGCTGACTTCTCCTTAGTGTCACAGGCAGGACAAATTAGTGACGTCTTTAAGCCAAACCTTGCCAGGTATGACCTGAAGCAGCCATGTCCCGTGAAGAGCTGGGATATGTAGAAGTTTCTCTCACCATGCTTTCGCGACGTCCAGAAAACTATGTCTGGGATTAGGCGGTGAGTCCACCTGCCATTCGTGGATAAGTCCCACCGTCTTTACCACATCTCCATGGTTTTCGTTTTCTCGCCCTGTAATATTATGGTTCTCGTCATGACTAAGGGATTTCGCGTGCGGCAGTAGATCCTCTCCCGTTCATCCGCCATCAGATCAATGGGCGTCATGTCTGTCAACACGCACGCAGCCTCATCTGATACTGTGCGGTAGGCGCAGATCAGCCTCAGTTCAGCTCTTCCGTGAACCCTGGTCACCATGCGGGCGTATGAGATGGTGTTCATAGCTGATGACCAGACAGGTGCTGCATATAGGAGAATGGAGTTGGTTACCGTAGAAAGGAGGCGTCTACGGCACTGCCTGGGTGCTCCAGTGTTGAGCATGATGCTGGAGAGAGCATTCGCGACCCGCTATGCTCTCTGGCTAACGATTCAAAGGTGTTCGTCAAGTAGTAGCTTGGCATCGATCTGCACTCCCAGGTATCTCAGTGAATGTTGTGATGTTATTTCACAGTCTTCGACAGCCAGGGTGATGGTTTCCCGTTTCTTTCTCCTGTCACGAGGACAGCCTCTGTTTTGTGGTCGGCTAGTTGAGGTCACACCTTTCACTTTCAATTTTCCTATGTTACAAAATAGGTGACACCTTTCACCTTGATTTTCGTGGATGCTCTATGAATTAGGTCATTACCTTCCACCTTGAATCATGCCAATGTACGGATCTGGGGTTTCAGTGTTGCAATTTTATGAATAGTTAGGAAACTGTTTGAGAAATCTATTTGACTACTTCCAATGAAAAGATTGAATAATAATACACTCTGTTACTATGTATTAAACTAAAGTTCTTGAAAAATGTGATGACATTTTCTTAATTTTATCTCGAAATAACTTTGGGTTAACATTGCTTTCGATTCACGAATACAGAATTTTTATTTGTTTCGAATAAAATCTTTTTGAACTTTGTTTGATGAGGACGGTGTTTAGTGTGCGCTGGGCAGTTACAATGATGTGAAAAACAAAAATTTTTTTTTTTCAGAGACACGTGATGACTTTTGCTCAATTTTATTTTGCCAATAATTTTGGAACTAACATTGCTTCCGATTCATGAAAAGTGAATTTTTAATTTGTTAAAAAAAAAAAAATTCATGTTTCCTCAAAAATTGTATTGATGTGAAAGTTATGCTCGTACAATGGAACTTATGATATAACATATTGAATCGAATGAAAAAGAGGTGTTTTCAATCTAATCAATACCTTTTTGGGCAACTTCTATTGGCCAACCTAATTTTTTTCCAGAAGTGGGCATTTTCCGCGTTATATATA
>JAPYZS010001732.1:0-12895 GCA_030522925.1 Trissolcus japonicus | reverse complement strand
TTTAAATCCATTCAATTTTTTGCAACTATTGATGCACACATGATCTCTCATTAGCAGTTATACATATACCTAAATACAAGGTAGTCGTACATCTATTTACATATATGTTGCATATTAGACACATTCATACATATTCAGTTGCATTAAAAATCGTAAGTACATTAATTAATATAATATTTAAAAATTCCATGACGTGGAATTAAACACAGGTTGCAGGATTACAAAGTCGATACGCAGCCCCCGAGCTATTCGAGAACTTAGAGTTGGATGCATAATTTCGAAATATAAATTGATAGATCTGAAAGAGGCTAAAAAATTGAAAAATACGAGGATGAAAAGAGCCAAGAAAGATGTTTCAAAAACACGTGGAGTCCAAGAAGAGATTTCCGAACAAATTGCTTATTTTAATATAAGGGTAAAAGGAGGCACAAAAGAGACCTAAAATAAATTATAATTACATATATTTATTTATAAAAGGATATTTAAAAGAGACTAAAAGGAAGATGAAAGAGAGCTAAATAGAGGTCTGATAAAGTATAGGAAAAGTTAAAAAGAGGTGTAACACTTCACCAAATTTATGTATACCGATAACTTGTTTCCGGCATTTTCCCGTTTTCTGGTCATATCTGATAAAAAAGCGGTTGCTGTTGAAATTCGTGGGGCGAAGTTGTATGTACTTGAGTACATACTGCCGGTACTCTTTTTCGAAGACAAACGACCGAGCCATTAGAATTAGTTCAGGAAACAGTCACCAATGAACATGGGTATCCAACGTAAAGACGCCGAGGTCTTGCAGATGGTGGTTCCACATGTAACATCAATATACGTAATCACGATTAATTTAATATAGACAACCAGTGGGTCGTACCATATTGTCCATTTTTGTCAAAAGCATTCAAGGCCCACATGAACGTTGAATTTTGCAACTCCGTAAAGGCGATAAAATATCTGCAGTTATATTAACAAGGGTTCTGATTAGGCTTTTTTCGAGGTTCAACATTCAACATTCGCAGGAAACCCAATCCACTAGATGAAATACAAATGTATCAAACTGGGCGGTATATCAGCAGTAACGATCCAATTCGATTTTGTGGCTAGGTCGAATGGCTGGAATGAGCAAGTAAAGACAGCCACCTTCATTTCTTGTCTTAGAGGAGGGGCTAGGTCCATTATCGAGTCGCTTCGTGATCCGGAACGGGTGACATTCGCCGAATTGAAGGGCCAATTAGAATTGCGTTTTGGGGAAAGGCACACCCCTCAAACCTTCTTGTCTAGGTTCATCAACCGCCGACAGCAGGCGGGCGAGAGCTTTGCTGCTCTGGCTGGCGAATTAGATAAGCTGTGCCAATTTGCTTATCCAGAATGCTCAGTTGCAGTTCAGGAAAAGATTTCAGGTTCCCAGTTCATAGCTGAGTTTTGGATGGGTTCATCAAGAGGGCGCTACAGATGAAAGGGATAACTTCACTCCGGGATGCCGTCTCGAGGGCAATCACCTTGAAGGAGATACAGGAGAACAGCTTCTTGAATACGAACACAGGACCGACGAACACCTTCAGGCCCAAACAAGAGGAACCAGCGAGGACGGCACAGACGGCCGAATCAAGGGTGCCCAGACCAGCCGAGGCCAAGCCTAAAGGGTCAGGACCGCCCTCGACGCCCAGGTGAATGTTGGGCGTGTGGTGAACGTGGACACTCAGGTCTCAGTGTACCAGGACGCAACCCAGGTCGGGAAACTTGCGTTCGTCGAACTAATGGGGTCTGGTACGACGACAGACCCCGAGCTGATCCCGGATGGGATCGAGATAGGTCGGGTCGATGGTGGTTCGTGTCGCTTCCTTTATTCAGGCACAGTGGATAAGCAGGTTTGTGAGTTTCTCCATGACACAGGCGCTGATGTTTCTATCTAGGAGTTCTAAGTTGGCGACGAACCAGCATAGGCAGATACCCGTCGGGTGTGTACATTTAAAGTACCCCACAGGAGAATTTGTACCGGCTAGAGCTAGGCTGGAGGTGGATATCTCGTTAGGCCGTCATGAACTGAAGCTCCCAGTCTACGTGGCCGATATCTTCTCGGACTGCATTTTAGGTTCCGATTTCCTTACAGCTACGGGATTGAAGGACAAAATCGAGATAGTCGTCCAACAGGATCTTCGAAGAACGGCAGGAATTAGGAGTCACCAGATCGCTACCATTCTAGGACCAGCTTCATTGTTGTCGAAGGAGCTGGAGGTCGTGCTCGAACAAAATTCGATGGACTTGGACGAGGTGCAGAAGTAGTCTTTTCGACGGTTCCTACTAGAGTTCCAGGACGTCTTCTCGAGATCATCGCCGGTTGCTACGAAGGTTTTCACCACCAAATCAAGCTGAAGGAGGGTGTGCAGCCGATCAAGCAGGATGCCAGGAGGATGCCGATGCATTTGGAAGAAGAAGTCGACCGGATGATCGAGGAGATGAGGGAGACGGGCGTAATCGAAGAGTCGCAGAGCCCTTGGGCCTCCCTGGTTCTCCTGGTAAAGAAGAAGGATCAATCCCTCCGCTTCTGTGTGGATTATCGGAAGCTGAACGACGCCACTGTCAAAGATTCGTATCCGCTGCCCAAAATCGATGACCTCCTGGATCAGTTGGCTGGAAATTCTTGGTTCTCAACTTTGGACCTCGAAAGCGAATATTGGCAGGTGAAGATGAATTCAGCGGATAGGGCGAAGACTGCCTTTTCGATCGGGAAAAGTCTGTGGCAGTTTTTTGTTATGTCCTTCGGGTTGTGTAACGCACCCGCCACCTTTCAAAGGTTGATTGAGCGTGAGCTTAGGGATCTTCTCTATAAAATCTGCTTGGTCTACTTAGATGATGTCATAGCGTTTAGCAAGACTTTCAAAGAGAATCTCGATCGTCTTCGTAGAATCTTTTTCAGGTTCAGAGCGGCAGGCTTAAAGTCAGCCCCAAGAAATGTGTCTTCTTTCAACGAAAAGTGAAGTATCTAGGGCATGTCATTTCCGATGAGGGCAAAGAAACAGATCCTGAGAAAATCGAAGCCCTAACGGGATGGCCGTTATCAAAGACCAGGAAACAGCTGAAGAGCTTCCTCGGCTTCTGTTCCTATTATCAAAAGCTTTATTGTCACCACCGATGCTAGCTCTACCAATCGTCAAGGGCAACTTCATTTTGGACACCGATACCTCAAACCACGGGATCGGAGCGGTTCGTTCGCAAGTGCAAAACGGCCAGGAGAGGGTCGTGTTTTACTTGAGCCACGTCCTGTCTAAAGCTAAAAGAAATTACTGCGTAACAAGGAGGGAACTGTTAGAGGCCTATTCTCGAGTTTGTCGTGGCGCTACGCGTTACGAAATGTCGGTAACGTCGTTGTGTTCTGATGATGACCTGTTGGTAGCAGTGTTGGCTAACATTCACATCTAATCTGATACCCCACCCTGCTTCTACCAGCTCGGCCATTTTCCAACTGACTTGAAAAAAAAACAACGTGGTGAAGAGAAGCATCGAGTTGCATCGAGTCAAGTTTTCATTTTAATTTAAGATTTCATTACAAAAAAGTAAGTTGTTATCAATAATTTATGAATATTTTACATAATTTTTTCATATGATTTGTAGAATAAAAAATTTTAGGCATTTTAGGCACATAAAAAAATCCTAACCTATAACTGTTTGTCGTTTTTTTATTTTCATTTTAATTTTCCAATTTCATTTTTCATTTACATTTTCACTTGCTTTTTTTTGATATTGTTTCATTTTCATTTTTTATTTCTATTTATTTTTGCTTTTAACTTTTAATTTATTTTCCATTGTAAATTGTCGCTTTTCTTTTTCATTTTCACTAGCCATTTTCAGTTTTTTTTATTTTTTTCTCATTTCAACATGATTTTTTGTTTGTATTAAAATTTGAAATTTAATTTTTATTTATTATCATTTTTGAGATGAAGCCCGAATCAGGTCAAGGACATATATTGTCTGATTATCAGAAGGAAACTCTGATAAGTTTCCTTCAAAATCATTCCGAAATAATCGAGGGAAAATTAACTTACACATACCGTCCGCGGAATCGTGACAACGATTGGAGAAAGTTAAAGACAGAGATTGAGAAATTTCGTGGCGTCAAGAAACCTGTCGAAGGATGGCAAGATGTAAGTTTTTCCAAAATGTAGAAAAAAATTGAATATTTTACTTTTTTAAATAAAAAATTTTAAACACAAAACAAAAACAAAATAAACATTTTATAAATGATAATCTAATTTCACCATGTTTTTTTTCAGTATTGGAAGGGACTAAAGAGACGCACCGAAAAAAAATTCACGGCTTGCGTAAAGTCCAGGCAACAGACTGGAGGTGGTCGCGAAACAATTAAACAATTGTCACGTTTTAAGGAAGACGTGATGACCTTAATCTATCCAGGGGCCGTGACAGGTGATCTTACCATCCGCGAAGCTGATGCTCCATTCGCAGACTTCGAGGATGATGACTCGGACGGCACAATTGTGCCAATGGAGAGCAAAATCGCCCACAAAAACATATACATGACTGACTTCGGCGATGACGATGACGTCACTGCATGTAGTGAATGATGGACAAAAAAATCACGCTCTCCAGGACGATAAATATGCGAGACCGTCCAATGACTACGCCGATTTGATGGGTATTGAACCCGGACATCACCCTGACGCTTCAAGCGCCTACGACCAGTAGCGAGGCTTTGAACCACAACCTGGGCCGTCGAACGATTATTCGTTCAATACTGACATCTGTTACGGGACAATATATTAGTCGGTGAGATTTTTTATATTTGATCATTTGCAATTCAATTGTTAAATTTCGTTTCTCTTTTTCATTTTCTTTTCTCTCCTTTTCTTTTTCCATTTTTCTGTTTTGTTTTTTTTTGATAATTTATGTTTTTTCAACTTTTCATGATGCGTTTTTTTTTTCTTTTTCATTTTTCAATTTATTTTTCGTTCAATATACCTTTTCTTAATTCAATGAATATTGTATATACTTATTAATTTTTTTTACAGGTAGTTGACTTGATCACCGAAGACGAAGACACGGAGGGCAATTTCGCTGAGATTCCGCCGCACCTCCTGCACCCTACTGGCCCTGCTCAACTGCACACACCACCACAGGAATGCTGCAAAGCGACACCTGCGCCAGTCCCAGGAGATGGCGGTTACCGTGGCACCACCTCCGTTCCTGCCAAACGTTTCGCTGAAGATGGTGGAGAGCATTGCGATCATCGTCCTACTGCTCGAAAGCGTTGCGCAGTGTAGAAGATAAGGAAGAAGCAAGCAAGGACGTTATGATCGGTTTCATATCCGTCGATTCAGGTTCTTCCGAGGACTGGTGGGCTAGCCAAATCCAAGACCCTTCTATTAAAGTAATTCTTCAAGCCAAACAAGCGGGTGTCAGGCCATCGTGGCAGTCAATTTCATCTTGCAGTTCCGACACCAAGGTCTACTGGTCTCAGTGGGATTCTCTAGTTCTGCAGGACGGGCTCTTGTGCCGGAAGTGGGAAGGTCCCAACCGTGCAACCAGTGTGTTGCAGGTTGTGGTTCCCAAGAATACGTTAGATAGGATCCGCAAGCTGTTCTACTGGGTAAACTGCCGCAACAGCGTCGATAACTGGTGTCGCTCGTGCGTCAAATGCGTCTCCAAAAGAGGTCCTAGTGACAAAAGAAAGAGTCTTCTTCAGGTCTACAATGTAGGTGTTCCTTTCGAACGTATCCAAATGGATGTTCTAGGTCCTTTTCCTAGGTCCAAGAAGGGGAATAAATATTCGCTAGTGGTTACTGATTGTTTACCAAATGGGTCGAGGCGTTCCCATTGTCTACGATAAGAGCGTCCTCGGTTGCTGCAATTTTAGTGAACGAGATCGTTTCTAGGCACGGCGTTCCTCTAGAATTGCACACGGACCGAGGTAGAAATTTTGAATCTAGGTTGTTACGGGAGGTCACATCTTTGCTAGGTATACACAAAACTCGAACGACTGCACTACACTCACAATCAGACGGACAGGTAGAGCGACAACACCAAACCATATTACACTACTAATCCAAATTTTTCGCCGACCACCAAAAATACTGGGAATACTTGGGTTCCGTTATTCCTTTTAGCGTACCGGTCCTCGAAGCACGAGACTACAGAGTTCTTGTCCAGCGGAAATGTACCTGGGGCAAGATCTGAGACTACCGCTAGACCTACTCCGAGGAAAGGTCCTGGGGGAATCAGCGAACCAGTCCACAAACGACTACGCAATGGCTCTCCAAGAAAAACTGGATCGGATTCATCAGACAGCAAGGGAGAACCTGAAGCTGAAGTCTAATCACACGAAGGCCTGGTACGATAAGAAGGCACGACAGTTGCAGTTCAAGAAAGGACAAAAAGTATGGCTCTACCACCCTACAAGCACCATAGGCAAGACACAGAAGCTCCAAAGCAATTTGCAAGGACCCTACGAACTGGTTAACAGGATCAACGACGTCGTCTGCAGGATTCGCCAGTCACCGAAGCACAAAATAAAGGTCATCCACGCAGATCGGCTAGCAACATTCGTCGAACAGGATCTGTCCCCCTCGCGGTTTTCGAACCGTGGTTTCCCGCGAGGCTAGGACAAATGTCGGGACAGGGACAAGGATTGATCTCCAGGTCGAGTTGGGTCCACGGTTCGCTACCTCACCTTGTCCGAAGACCGGGATGGAACACCAGCGGTGACTACGCTACCTCAGCGGTAATGTTTTAGAAGATGGTTGCTGAAAGCCAAGCCCCGCTTCAAGTTCCAAAAAGGCATCAGTTGGACACAAGTTCGACAGGATGGGTACCTTACACCCGAGGCCAGGGTGTCCTGAAGCTGATGTCCGGACAAGAAAGTCGTCGGGAGTAGCTCGCCAGCAGGACTGGGCAGATTGTCCGGGTCGACAATCCTAGAAGAGGGGGGGGGGGTAGTGTTGCGTGCTACGGAACGGGTGCGTTCGATTTCATTTGTCGCGTTCGAAGACAGGTGGCGCGATCGTCATCTGTCAAAATTTGGAATTTGTTGATTTTGCACGTTTGACAACGAGTCCGAATCTGACAGCTAACGCGAAACGTTGTACACGATTCAAATAAACGTTCTTGTTCTTGTTTATAAATGAAAGTGTTTTTATTTAATTTGCGCGGCGCGCAATAATACAATTGTTAATTCCATATCAGGTAATTATCGTGTATCTGATATGATGCAATTTTTTTTTCACATTTAACGTTCTTTAATATGAATACAACCTTTCAGGACATCACGTCACGGAGTATGGCTTACCTGCTCCTGAAATTGCCGGTCTAGATAACAATGATGTTCGTGTGGAACATTTGGAAAAATCTTGTTTTTCTCATGGACAATTATATGTGGCCTGTTCTCGCGTCTAGGATCCTTGCATGTATATGCTCCCAACGCTAAGACTAATAACTTTGTGTATTAAATGCGTTGTTATAAATGATTTTTTTCAATGTCATCTATTTGCTGTTAATGTATAATTATTCTCAATAATGATGAGGTTTGATCAACTTCGTGTGGGTTTTTTTGTCGCGCTAAGCGCAGCCTGTGTGTTTATGCTCTTATGTTATGAATCACGTTCGTAAGGCTCAATAAAGATGAATGAAATACTGCAGCGACGATGATTGCCCATGCGGAGCACGTGCATTCAGCTAGTTATCAATATTTTCAAAATGATCAATTTATTTTTACAGCATTTATCTCTGCCAAAACACTGGAAAGGAAAATTCAACCAAAATTCTGGAAAATCGTTCTATAAAAATCGTAAGAAATTGTATAATTGTTGACGTGTAAAAAAATATATTTTGAAATTTAAACCTTTTTAAAATTATATGATTGGTTAAACGAGAAATTTTTGTAAATTTGAAAAAACTGATGATCGCAAACTACTTGATTTGTATACTCATATAATTTATCGGTATAGTGTCACGAAAGGAATTCATGTTTGAACACACCATAGTCGAAAAACCACACGCCTGTGTTCCATGCGTGTTATATTTAATTACTATAAGATGAACTCTGCATATTTTTGTGATAGTTAATGAACAAGTGCTTATGAAATGTTCATTAGAAAAACGAAAACATTACATGTTTATCACATCATATTCTTTTATTTAAATTGTGTACTTAAAAAATATGATTATATTGTAATTACCTCTGTAACATGTCAGAATTTGGGAAATAGAAAAGGGGCTGCCATTTTTTTTGCGTTCCCAAGTGATCCAGGGCGGAGCGCAAGCTCATGGGAAGGTCGAATGAAGGGCGGAACGAGAACGCACCAATCAATAGATCGATCAATTAAAAGCACATGTTAGAGTGCGATGGATGTCGCGCGGGTTTATTAATAAGTTTATTAATAAGTTTATTAATATTAACAAAATTATGAGATGACGTCATTAGGTGATTAATGACCCCTCAAAAGCTTTCGTGAACAATTTTCAAAATTCCAGGAATTAAAATTTATTTCAAAATTGCAAAAATTAAATTTAATGAAATTATAGCGAAATATGGTGGGAAAAGATAACAAAAGGAATAATCAATAATTGAAGTTCAATTTGCAACAATGGTTTAGTTACAAATTAACAAAATATAAAAATGACGTCATCAAAATAAAAATTTCTGTATCAAAATTTGCCACGTGGCATAACACAAAAAATTAGCAATAAACCAAAGGGGATGAATAATTAGCCTCATGAAATAGCATAAACATATTGACAAAGTTTCAACAAACAAACTTGCATCAAAAAGTTTCTAAAAAACATAAAGGTTTAAAATTTGTCAACAAAATTAAAATTCGATAGAATGTTCTAGAACTTCTATCAAATTTTCTATTATTAATAACTTTTAATCTGAAAAACATAAAAACAAGGGACATGCATATTCCGGATCGGTGAGGTGAAGGCGACAAAGTTAAGCCATAATTTTAACAAATTAAGAACTTTTATTTTTTACAAAAAATAATAATTTCCGAAATTCGGAAATTCAAAATAATCAGTACAGGGGAGAGGCAAGGGGAAAAGCACCGCAAGTATAAAATGCGATGCGCCCACAAGGCAATTAACACAGTCGAAATTGAGTCCTGCAGGTGACACCTCGAAAGTTTCGCGACGTGGCATTACGGTAAGCCCAGGTAAAGTTCTTGGAGAAATCTCCCTCGAGGTGATTCTGCACTCCGGAAATCTCAAGCCTGAAAAGGCTGAGTTCCCTGGATACAGTTCGGGTGTTTTTGTTCGTACTTCGGACTCGATCTTCCCTGGCGAGAGAAACCGATGCTGAAAAGGCCGGAACACTGTCGCCAGGAATTTTGGGTCTTGGAGACGATCAGAATCGGCCGATTGGGTGTGGAGCTCTGAGGGAGCCTAAAAACTGGGAACCTGGTGAAATTCGAATAAAGTATAAGTTTTTTGAGGAAAATTTTGGTGTGCATCTAAAAGTTATTTCTTATATATATATATAGTGCATCAAAAGGAGATCCATCTGCCCCTCTCTCTCTCTATCTCTCAGGTTGAGTTGCTCAACAACAAGGTAAGATTTATAATACCTAAGAGAAAAATGAGGATGTGTAAATAAATATTTAAATACCTTTCACCTCGTCGGTCTCGAATCAAAACTTGGTTTAAATTTTAGTACCATAATTAAATTGAATTGTTTCTTTTGCTTTAATTGAATTATTTCCTTTCATCCTTATCAAATTTTGGTCTATAAAAATAAAAAGTTGGTATTGAATTATTTTGATTTATAAAACGAGTTTGTGGTAAAATGATCGAATTGAATAGTTTCTTTTGCTTTGTGAAAAGGAAAATTTAATTGTTTGAAACAAAACTGGTAAAATTAAATCTTTTACTTTGATTGAGTTTGATTGGTGAACAAAATTAAATAATTTTTTTGTTTGTGCACAATATTTGGTAATAAAATTGAATTATTTCGTTTATGAAACAAAACTGGTAAAATTGATTCTTTTACTTTGATGGAGTTTGATTTGTTGAATCATTTTCTTTGCTTTAATCAAATTTTGGTCCGTAAAACAAAATTCTGGTTTGTGAAACAGAAAATTTGGTATAATGATAAAATTGAATTCTTTCGTTTACTTTAATTAAATTTCAGCCTGTGAAACAAAATTTAGGTATTATGATAAAATTGAATTGATTGATTGATTGAATTGATACTTTTATTTTAAGTTACGCTAAAATGGGATGGGTGAGATAAAATGTTGGTTTAAACTATTTCTTTCGTTCCAATTCACGATTAAGACCTGGTCTGTGAGACAGAGCCTTGGTCCGTGAGATAAAATTCTGATTGTTTCTTTTGTTTTGGGTTGGTGAGATGAAATGTTGATCAAATTGAATTGTCTCTTTCACTTTATGTCTATGATCAAATCTTAAAGTATGATGAGGTTTGGTTATTAGATGTCATATAATTCATTCTGATAAGACTCGATTTGACTTTCTCTTTTTTTCTGAGACTATGTCAAATTTAAATACTTCAATGAGCAAAATTGAAAAAGTTCAAATGAAAACGCATTTTGGAATTAATAAATATCTTACATAGTGTGAGCTCTGGGATAAAGTTGAAGTCTGAAGGACGGAGTCTGATTCAGCATAGCTCGTAATGTTGGAAGCGATTCGATGAAATCATAGCTTAGTAAATAAATTTGAAAATTTGAGATTTAATCGGGAGGAAATGTAAAATTTTATTAGATCTGCGGACATATGAGAGGACCAGGTTCGTTATTTTTAATTATGAAAATTTTGACTGTCAAGACAGACAGATTCAAATAAAATATAATAAATTTGAACTTAATACGCCAGTTTCGTTATTATAATTCTCGGGTTATGTACTGAATCAGTATCATGAAATTTCACAGAGCAATATCAATCTTTTAATAAATTAGGAATTCAATAGGAATGAAGCCTTTTCTTTCATTAATATTATAATCTTGTATCTTTTCTTTTCCTTCTAGGTGTCATAAAGCGCATGATGATCTCCAGGTATTATGCAAAATCCACTTTGCAATAAATAAATCCTGGTTAACTGAGCTTTAATAAAGACACCTAAATATAAAGTTAGTTTAAATTATATCAGAATTTAAGTCGAAACCAGATTGAGTATTATCATAGATATCATGAATCATTTTTTTTAATGCTTGGCAAACAAGCACGCCCTGAGAATGTCAAGACATTCAAAGATTTTTTTTGATAAATTGATAACCTACAAAATCCAGACATTCATGTTCAGCTGAGCTACAATTTAAGTTAAACGTTTAATTAGAAGTTTAAGTAAAAAATAAGCATCATATAAAAACCAAGTTACACCTCATGTATTGAGGAGAAGTAAAGAGTAAGTCAGGTATAGAGTAAGTAAAGTATAGAACGAATCTATGATGCAATACATTTTCCAAAATACATTTAATCAAATTAACTTTTCTAAAAAATTATTTTCTGTTCACACGACATATAAATATTACTAAATAACAACTTAGGGATACTGCACGCAAATTGTCTTCAGACATTGTTTTAATCATTTAATTTATTGAAACTTATACAGGTTTCACAGATACAGGAAACGAATAATCTGAACCTAATAAATCTCGTAATTTTTTTTAAACTCGGTCATTCTGAATTTCTGAATTTTGAGCACACTCGAAATGAGCCCATAAAAAATGTGCACATACAAAATGAGCTGTTACGTCCGGAGAAGTAACAACGATTTAGGTATTATATTCGAATAACACACGACAATTAAGATACGGGGTTGGCAATCAAAGGAATTTCAATTCGGGATGGGTTAAAAATATTTAATTAATACAAGAAGTGTTGAGTGTGGTTTATATAAGAACGACCATATTTCGTAAGTAAGTATTTATTTCCTAATTATGATATTTAATCTATAATAATTTGTTCCTTATTTTTATCTAATCTTTTTAAGTCAGCGCGACCGACGGATGTCATATGAGCAACAAAATCAGGTTTGGTAAATAGTTTTCTCAATGCCGCAAACATATACGGACTTTCAATTTGTGCATAAAAAATAGCCAATTCCTTTTCGTTCAGTTGTAAAGGATTAGGGAAAGGGTTTATGTTTACAATGTTATTTGTGACTCTATTATCGTTGAATTCGTTGAATTTTTTATAATTATTTTTAATTTTTTATTATTATTACTAGTGTTGCTTAAAGCTAAATCTGTGCACGGAACTTGTGGTGCGAGTGTTAAAATAGATAGTTCCGTGGGGGCCACGCTAGGCGACGCTGCTACGCTACTATGAGGCGGATCAGATAGTTCCGCGGGGACCACGTTGGGCGTCGCTGTTGCGCTACTATGTGGTAGATCGGTAAGTAAGGCCTCGTCGAAATCGAACAGATTCCATTGGGCAGAATCGTCAAGTTCTTGTTTGTTCGTTTTTTGGCTTTCCACTTGGAAAACAAAAAGGGGGAATTAAAATTAAGTCAAAATAAAAATTGTTGTAAATATTTTCGCTAATTGATAATTGATTTTAAATTTTATAACTATGCGATACGTTTTATTCGACGTTGTAAATGGGGTTGAATGGTTATGCGAGTTGCGATTTTTGAACGAAAATAAATTCAATTACTTTTCTAAATTTGTTAATAAATTCTCAAACAAGTATGTGAATAACGCAATATTGTATAACGGTTGATAAATTAAATTTGTATTGGATGAAAAGGGTTTATGGATGATGTAGTTAAATATAATTTTATTTGTTTGTGTATAAACTATTTCGTAATTGTTTCTTAGTGTCTAATTAGTTAATGGACATTAACTGTTTATTAAACATTAACTAAATACGAATTGATAATTTATTAAATAAATTTATTATACTGATATATGAAATATGAGTAAGGTTTTTGTGG
>JAPYZS010001731.1:895-13803 GCA_030522925.1 Trissolcus japonicus | reverse complement strand
CGTACAAGATAGAGTCAAAACGGTTCATTCAAAATCAAAAATCGAATGAGATTCAAAAAATAGATTAAATTAGTTGGAGTTTGACGTACGAAGAAGTTAGAATAAGTTTATTTTTCGTCAAAATTATGTCGAGTGAAACAAAAATGTCATTTTTTGTTTGATTATTTCATTTTCAAAGCGCTAGTAAAAATATTAAAGAAAGACTTTTTTATATAGAAAAAAAATTTATTATAGATAAAAGACTTTTTTTTATGTACAAAATAATGGCAAAACCCCTGAAGTTATACATTGTACTATTTTAATAAAAAAAAATCGTAAAAAGTGAGTTTTTTTCAAGTCAAATTTACCGAAAAACACCCTTAAATTAAAACAAATAATTTTTTATATACAATTTTTTTATTGCAAAATTGTAATTTTATCGTTTCCGATGACTTATCATCGAGCTTCAATTAACGGAGTTTGTTTTCACAGCGTACCGGAAGACTATAAAATCAATCCAGGGGCTGTGGAAGCCATTGCAGAGCAACCAGGTCACCCCGACACTATCCTCATCGGTTACAATCGTGGATTAATGGCACTTTGGAACAAAGTCACACCCGGCGCCCAACAGGTAAAACACTTTCCAGCGAGTACACAACCTCAAGGCGTCGAGGAAAAAGCATCAGCCGATGATTTTTCCATCGCAACGTCACAACTACTAACTCATGCGCCAAGCTATCCATTTGCTTTCGTTCGCTTGTCCCGTAATTGTGAATCTTTGTAAAACCCATAAACGTCCCGTTTTGAGTTAAGCAAAGAGGCTATAACGTCAAGTTGCTTGCGACACAAAAAACACGGATCAATCATCAACACGTATACATCATGCATGATTGAATCGAACATCCAAAAGGCCAAAGCTTTCAAAATTCATAATTTGGGTTTATGATATTTGGAATGCAGTAAGGTAAAGGAACCAGTTTTGCACCTACAACCGAACTCTTTTATACTTGACTCGATATTGAATTAGAAATTTGAATAATAAGGAACAATCACAAACAAATTTCTCATTCAATGATACACAACAACACTCAAAAAGTGATGTTAAATATAATCGTGTTCGAGCATAGGTTCTACCACTGATCATTTTACCTTATGCAGAGGAGAAAAAAACAGATACAAACAGACAGACAAACACAGGTTGATAGTAACGAGCAAGTGGTCTTAGAAACAAAGTGTCTGGCCTATCTGATTGTTGTTTGTGTCATTGGTGGTTTTGGCGAACGTGAATGTGCAGCTGATGGATTTGTTTTCGCGTGCGCAGACATTCGTCTCCACGCAGCAGTTGGAGTCGGTCCACTGGGTCTCGGAGCAGCGTTTCGTATCGTCGCACAACGATGGGTCCTACATGTTCTGGAACACCAACAGCGCCAATGAGCCGGACTCCACCACGCTCTACGGCCCCTTTCCGTGCAAGGCTGTCTCCAAAATCGTTGTACATCCCATGCCCAAGTAAGTCATCATCTCATTTTATCAGAACATCCCCGATCTGGGCAAAGCAAAGTCTAATTTCTTTTTTTCATTCTTTCAGCGATTCTGAATTGATCATCTTCTCGGGCGGTATGCCACGAGCAAGTTACGGTGACCGAAACACAGTAACCGTGATGATAAAGGAGAAGAAGCACGTGGTGTTTGATTTCACATCAAAGGTCATTGACTTTTTCACCCTGATGCCAAGACAAGAAGACAAAGATAACCAAGGTCCGGCTGCTCTTGTTGTCTTAGTTGAAGAGGAGATCGTAGTCATTGACTTGGGTGATCCCGATTGGAAGATGATGGCCCTGCCATATTTAGTGTCCCTTCACGCGAGCGCTGTGAGTATCAAAAATCAAACTGATTAGATTTTAATTTGAAAAGTTACGATGTTGTTTCGTTGATACTGATAATCTTGATTTGATATTTAGGTAACGTGTTCGCATCACATTCCTTACGTACCGGACGAGATATGGGACAAGATAGTAGCAGCTGGAAAAGCACAGACTCAGCACTTGTATTCCGAGCGAGAGTGGCCGATAGATGGTGGCGAACTGTTATGCAACAAACCTCAAGATCCGTCCAAGAGTCATCATGAGTTGTTGCTAACCGGCCACGAGGATGGGACCGTGCGATTCTGGAACGCCTCCAGCGTCACTCTCACTCCCATCTACAAGTTCAATTCTGCTGTAATATTCGATGGCGAACATTTAGACGTGATCGAAGGTACACAAGAAGAAGAGGAAGACGAGTGGCCGCCGTTCCGCAAGGTCGGCAACTTCGATCCCTTTTCCGATGACCCTCGTCTTGCTGTGAAAAAAGTCGCCATGTGCCCGAAGACAGGTACACTCATTGTCGGAGGCACAGCGGGTAACGTCGTGACTGCCAAGCTCGCCGAGGCGACTTCCAAGCAGGTTCCGAGCGTGATTATGAACATCGTCAGCGATCGAGACAGTTTTCGCTGGAAGGGTCACGATTGCTTGACCGCACGCACCGTTAACATTCCATTCGCTACGGGATTCCAGCCCGATTCACTGCTGCAGATTTATCCGCCTGTCACAGTCACTGCGCTCGCGGTACAAAGTGAATTGGGAGTTTTAGCTGTAGGCACTGCCCACGGGTTCTGCGTTTTTGACTATCTCCGAAGGAAGAGTATGAGAGCCAAGTGTACTCTCGGGCCTAATGGTGATCACTTGAATAATTAATTTGTTTGTCGTAATAAAATTTACATCTTATGATAATTTGTACTAACAAGTTTTATTTTTTTGCAGATATGTCAAATACTGGAGACACTCCCATCTCTCGAAGAAAATCGTTCAAAAAATCATTGAGAGAATCGTTCAGGAGATTGCGAAAAGGCCGGTCTCAGAGACGGGCAAACACAAGCAGTCCAACTCGGAACACCGTGTCAGAAAAGAAGAAAGAAGCGTAAGTTGATAGATCCAAGTTAGATAGCGTTGTTATCGAGATGGTTTGACCGACACGAATTTTGATAGCAACACTGCTTCTTTTAGACCAAGCGTAGCTACATCACCTAGTGCTGAACTCAATCCCGCAGACATTAAACCCGTCGAGAGACAAGTAGAAGCGCGACCTATAGACGATGCTATGGGATCGATGGTTCGATGCATGTACTTTGCTAAAAGCTACATCATCAATAGTAAGAATATATCATTCATTTATTATATTCAACGAGATTGTTAGGTCGAGTTAAATTATTGAATTTTATTTCAATCGTTGCATTGCAGTGCAGGAAACCACGCCTACACTTTGGATTGGTACGAACAACGGTACAGTTTATATCCTGACCATCACGGTTGGCGCGGGTGAAAAACGAAATGAACAAAACTCCGACTGCACGTTGGTAAAAGAAATTCAACTTAAGCACCGAGCGCCTGTCATTGCAATCGCTATCTTGGATGGTAACAGTGTGCCATTGGCGGAACCGGGCGAAGTTGAGATGGGCCTTTCCCCTGCGCCCGATCTCAGCGCGCCCCATCGCGTCGTCATTGCCAGCGAGGAACAATTTAAAATCTTCAACCTGCCCTCACTCAAGCCTTTCTGCAAGTACAAGCTCACGGCTCACGAAGGCTCACGAGTCCGGAAGACTGGCTTTGCAAGATTCTCTTGCCGAATTGATAACGCCGGATTGCACGAAGAAATTTGCCTTCTTTGTTTGACTAATCTTGGCGACTGCCTTATTCTCAGCATTCCTGAACTTCGAAGACAACTCAATGCGGCTGCTATTAAGAGAGAAGATATCAAGTATGTCTTTAGCTGTGTAATTTTATGTCAACGAGAATTTCGAATAGGTTTTGGTAATGATGATGAATTGGTTATTTTCAGCGGCATATCTTCTCTGACGTTCACTAAAGCTGGCGAAGCTTTGTATTTGCATTCGAGCTCGGAGTTGCAACGAATTTCCCTGTCGGTTACAAAAGTGACGAAAACACATTGTGCTCTTAATTTACCGCCAGGCGCCAGGACAGCGGTTGAATCAAACGAGGAACCAATAACGACCACCTCGGTTATCGATGGCGAACCGGAATCTGAATTGGAAAGCCAACAAGTTTCCAAAAATATCACTGAAAATGGTGTTGCTGTGTCTGGTAATAATTGTAATTTTTTGATAAGATTTAAAAATTCAACATCAGTTTGAATTCAATTAATACTATATATTTGTTTCTCCAGCAACTGACGAAGATGTTTCGAAGGAGCACACCCTCAGACCGTCTGCTAGCTGCACGGATATCAACGGCGATGACGATCGCCAGGACGTTAATTCCATTGGGGATATAACCATTGACAGTGTAAAAGATCATTTATTGTAAGTTTGTGCAATATTCACCTGTGCAACTCATTCGATGAATAATTTCCAGAAGATTAAACAAATTTACTTGTTCCGCAGAAATAGTTCATTGTTCAAAAATACTGCATCTTCCGAAGAGCTACATTCGCGACTGTCTGGATTAAAAATGGAAGTCACTTCGAGAACATCAGAAATTTCGACCCAAAATCAGTCGCTCATTGTCAAAACAACGACTGTCATCTCACAAGCCTCCAGCAACGGCACTACTAACGGAGATATAGAAACGAATCAAATCAGCGAAGGGCAACAAGTGAACAGTGAGTTTGACACGACTGATCCCAAGTCTTGAAAAAAAACAGAACAAATTTCTTTTGTTGATTTATCATAATTTGTTATGTTAATAATTTATTTATAATTCGTATTATTTATAATTTGGCATGCTTGTTGCACTATTTTCATTGAGTTAATCGAATTCATTTAGGCACAACGATAGAAAGAGAAATTCGCAGTGGTACTGAAATGACGACAACACACGCTACTATTACACTACCCGCAAATGTCGAGGTCAGCTTTTAACCATTAAATGTTAAGCTTTGTTAAAGGCTCAATTGTTTAAATCTTATCGTTTGAATGAGCTAAATTGTAATTAAATCTAAAGTGTTATGAGGTTTCTCATTAAATTTAATTTAAATTTAAAGTTTTATTATGTTACTAACATTATATTAATTTAATTACCAAACAAGTTGAACTGAATTAACACGGCGTTTTGCTGTTACTATGGAGTGGTTTTTTTCTAACGAAATTTTATTTTTCTATTTCAGATTAGCGCAGCTGATTTAGCGAATTTAGAAGTGACAACGACCACTGTGACGACAGAAAAATCTAAAGCTCCATTAGCAAGGCCAGAAGAAGTTGGTTCATAGGACACAGTTGACCATTTGAAGATCGTATTAAATATGTACAGTTAAAAGATTCATGGATAAATATATTTTTATGCAATATTACCACAGTCATGGATCAAAGTGTATTACAATAATTTTTATACGTTTTATATAATGTTTAACAAATAATGGCACTCGCTGTTCGGAGTTCTGAAAGGTTGATGATTTTCCATAAGTAACTAATGAGTTGTTGAAAAGTTTGATAAAAAGAAAAGAATATAATAAATAAGAGAAACTTAGGATATCGAATATGCTTTGATCCTGGACTGTCACATTTTTAAATTCATCGGAGAGTACTTGAATTTTCCCTTGCAAATATTTCATATAACATAACGACTGCGTACTTCTCTACGTTGATTCAACAATCTTTGTTTTTTTTTTCTGCAAAAATGTCATTCATATAACAACGCATTTTACTTCATTTCTTTTGTAAACAAATTATTATTATATATGACTAAATATATATCTATTGTTAAAATTTAACGATTCCATTATAATCGTTTTTACTGCACTGTAAACTGTAGTTTAATAAATTGTCCAAGTGGTTAATGATTGTAATTCTTTTCCGATTTCGATTGCACATTACCACTATTATGGCACTCGCAATAGAACATTTGATTAATTTTAATCGTAATGACTTATTACTATTAAGTAAGTTTTAATTTCCAAATTATTAACATCATGATTGAACCATTACTTACCGACATAATTTATGTAATTTAATTTTGATATTATTCATATACAATGAGAAGACGAATTTGTATGAAATAATTTATTGAGGACAAGCATTTATTATTATGTACCATGAAGAGAAAGATAATTGACACAAATCAATGTTTGAACAAAATTAAAAAATTGTGCAGTTTCTGGAAATTGTACAAATTGAGAATTCACTTCATGGTATATTAAATTGTTGAACCAACAAAACGACCTTCATTTAAATGTTGTATAGCATTTTTATATGATATATGAACAAAATAAATGATATAATAGATTGATAACGAACCAATTGTGTTTAACTATCCTGTTTCCTTTTTCACCCTTTTTGTCTACTTTAACATGTTGAATTTTTGCGGGCTGTTATTAGCGCCACCTGGATGATAATAGCCGAGAGTTTTTGTGTAAGTTGTTGTGTACTAAAAGGTAGCGACACCTAGCAAATTATTGTTTTTTCATATTGCAATTCTCAATTATCGACAAAATAATTAATAATAATGAAAAAATTGTTTGATGAATGTTGATAAATTTAAAAATTATGTAGGAAATTGTTCAACATTATTTTCGATATATTGGTATCGAGATGCGAAATTCGCTCAGCGCCTAACTTCTGATTGCATCGTATTATGCAAAAGGAATTAAAAGTCGGTCAAAGACTCGCACAAAAAAGTGTGATTTGTATACAAAAAAAGTCATCGATTTCCATTAAAATGAATAATTTGCAAAAGATCTTAGCTAATATCGGATGGCGCTTGTTCAGACCAAACATTGTGACAATTAATTCCGGCGTTACCAAAGTTGGTGAGTTATTTGTTTGTTCATAACGATTGTTATTGCAAAATTTGGTCGTCAAATTGGGTATCACAAATTATAAAAACTTTTCAGCATCCCATAAACCACGTCAAAAGTTTTATTTGATTGTGAAAAACGAACCTGAAAAAAAAAAATGTTCATTTGTTTTGCATTCAATTAATCAAAGGTGAATCGTTCAAAACACTTTACACGGAGGTTAAAAAGTCAAAAAGTAAAGTACGTTTAATAAAATGTAATCAATATAAAATTAATCTCGCAATTAATTAAATATCATTAAAAAGATATATTTATATATAAAAAAGTTGCCAAATATTATCACAATTCAAAACAAAATTCGCATCAATTTTTTTTTTCTTTGCAGACATACGTAGATCTGGCACACTTTTATCACAAGGTCACATTAGTTGGACTTAAAATATACATTATTGACATATCGTCATTCCCGGCTCCAGCAATCTTAATTCGCGCCATATTCTAGTTCAAATCAATGGAACACTAATAAGTCACTTTGTCATGTAATGTGAAATAAATTATCGCAAAAAACACTTGACAAAAAAAAACCAAAACTTTTTCATCACATCCATAAATTGTATACGAATTTGAAAAAAAAAATGACAGCAAAATAAACTCCTCCGTGTTCCCTTGAGAAACCTAAAAATACCGACAGGGAACACTTTCTAACTGTACAAATAAAATTCTATAAATTGCGCGTTTAAATTCGTTTTTAAGATGAAGAGGGCGCGAAAAATGTGGAATATCGAATGATCGAAGTTGGGAATGATAGGGCTACTCCCACCTCGCGGCTAACGCAGAGGTGAGGTCACGAGGTGTCAGCAGTTGCTTGGAGTCGCTTCGAGAAAACGTGAGACGCCACATCGTCCACAATTTTGCGCCTCGAAAAAGGAGCCTCTAAACCGCCAATCTAGTCTCGTTTTATTTATTTGTTTTCCTTTCAAGATTCGTGCGGGATGGCCACCGAGATCGATAAGAACGAGTTGAAGAAAAGACTCACGCCTATACAGTGGCACGTCACCCAGGAAAAGGGCACTGAAAGGTACACCCCCAAGTTAACCACTTTTGTTTACATCTTTTCAACCCGTTGCCACTTTTTGTATCCGCAGATATCGTTTTCATTCAAATTTTTGTTTCTCATATTCCTTCGTGTTATTTTTCAGATAATTAAAAATAATTATACGATGCAGTTTCCACTGAATACGTTCAGTCTCTTCGCCGACTTACGACCAAGTTGAAACAGAAAAACGAAGTGTTTAATTTCACGTTTTTTATTTAAAATAAATTGGTTGTCAAAGAATCGAAGAAGTTCAAAAAACGGCACAGACGTTAATCAACACAAACTGTAAACATTCAAGATCAGAGACAATGTCAAGTGAGCGGAAGTTTGTCTATCGTTTATGACACAATATCACGTGTGTGGCTCAGGCTTTCGAACTACATTCAGTGATTTTTATTTTTGTAACTGTCGTCATGGTTGCAAGATGAAACGCGGACCACTTTCTAAACAAACTTTTCTCATAATTGTTCAAAGACAATTTAGCTGAGAGTTCAAGCTTCAAGATGGTCTATTTGAAACATATTTTTTTATTGAAATTGTCAAAGTTTTATTACATTTTGAAATTTGCCTTTATCTTTGAAAATTGATTTAACCGTAGAAAAAAGTAGAAAAATGGCTGTAATTTTGAAACGATAATTCCACTCAAAATTTCATGATATGCTACAAAAAAAAAGAAAAAAAAAACAAAAAAAAATTGGCGTTAAAAAATCAAAAATGGAAGGCGTCCTTTTAAGGGAATTCAATTTTAAGAGAGCAGTTCAGTAAAAAGTGCAAATTTACAAAAATTTATAAATCAGCATGTTTTACAAAGAATTCCTCGTATAGAAACAAGGATGAACGCGCAAAATCTAAAAGATTAACGAGTGAATGGACTTTGGTATAAAGTTATGTGTATTGTGATCGCGGTTTCTGCAAATGTTTTTGAATAGAAAGTTTTACAAGTTACATAATGTGTACTTATAGAGATTATTCAATTCTCATATCTCAAATGAGATTATAAAAAAAACTATTTGAAATTCCATTGATTGTATGGAATTGCAAGAAAAGTTGCAATCGGTTCTAAATATAATTTTTCGCGTATCACGCTCGAATACAAATTGTAAGAGCTAACGAAGAAGCTTATTATACAAGAAGACTTATACTAGCAGACCGGTAACACATTTTTTGACATAGATGAAATATCAAACCTGTGCCAGATAGCGGTTAACGAGAGATGACAATCGCTTTTTAGTTGATACATTATACAAGTCGAAGAAAGTACCTGCTTTTCATTTGATTTTGCTTGCCAACTGACGTATCCCACTTTTTGTTCATTAGATGATGGAAAATTTCGTCTTGTATTTATTAATTATAGAGCATCTAATTTATCAGGTCGATTAAGTCTTCCTCCAACAAACTTGCGCGCAAGATAAATAATTGCCTATCATTATCCTTTCTGTGTTAATCACGATAATTAAGCTTATAATTTAGAATATATACAGCCTGAAATGTTTCAATCTTACATATCAAAAACAATATTTGAAAAATCAGCTCAAATTGGTTTCAATCTTACAAATCAAAAACAATATTTGAAAATTTCATTCAAATTGTATAATTAAATATATGGTATTTTAATAACAATTTGTTTGAAACGATCATGTTAAATTTTAATTTTGGAATCCAATCGAGACTGATATTGAGCAATCATTTTATTTCAATTTTATTTCAAAGTGTTAATTTGACATTATCTTAGTTAAAAAAAAAACTGGATTAAAATTTGATCGGCCGTGAATGCAAATTACCGGCATGATATTTTTGATAAGTTCAATATTTATCTGAGCAGAATAATGCGATGATAAGTTTAGACGACATCAGCTAGAAATAACTTTTTCAAGTGCATGAGTCTCAGGCAAACATCATGGCCAAACAGTTAAAAATATAACCCGTCCTCCACTTCCTGATCATTAAGTGAAACATTTTTCACATTCACGTTATAACATTTTTGACCAATTTTTGTATTATTTTTGACTCGATTTTGATTGCGACGACTTTGTTCTAGGCCTTACACGGGATGTTACAACAAATTTTACGAAAAAGGAACCTACACGTGCATAGTCTGTGATCAAGAATTATTTTCCTCCGAAACCAAGTATGACAGTGGATGCGGCTGGCCCGCATTCAACGAAGTTTTAGATCAGGGCCGAGTGAAGCTTACCAAAGACACGTCCCATGGTAAGTTGACCATTTCTGATGGCTTGGACAATTTATTATCTATACGAGCGTTATAGAATGTCGAACGCGTTTTTCTCTAAACCGACTAATTTTGGCGGCGATAATTTTAGTTGCTTATGAGATCAAAGGTTTTGCATGAACCATTGTGTTTTGCGCGCGGTCCAATTGAAACTTTTGATACTCTATCATATAAAATTAATGGTATGCAGGTAAAGCTACAAAGGACTTTCATACCAAGATAAGTTTAACTCGTTTGGTGTTGTGATATTAGATCGTAATCAAATTAATTGCTTTTAATTGGCTCGTTCAAATTAAATATGCCTACTGTACCTGGATATCTTTGATTTTTGATTGCCTTGTCCACGATCCAACCTCATGTACCTTCTTTTTAACCTTCCATGACCAAACAAGCTGTTAAAAGCGTGCCGAGAATAATTATCATGTCAAATATCTCTGATTCTACCGCGATTGTCAATACTTTTGCAACTACTGATATTTTTAAATTCACTTTTGAAATCATTTTCTTTTGTCTTTTCTGAGGCATCCCAATAGAAATAGTTTCAAAAAAGTCAAAAAAGTAAACACCAAAATTTAAAAAATGAACCATGATGATGCTAAATAAATTTTTTTGAAATTAGATTGAATTTTCAAAGTGGCTTTAAGAAATGCCATACAGGCAATTCCCAACCCATCCCAGCATGCCACAGCTTAGAGTGTGATTGTAATAGACTTACATCATTGGCGTATTAATCTAAGCAGCATTTTTTACATTCAAACAAATCTATGATTTTGTACATTTTATACGAATTTGTAATTTTAACATTCCTCGCTGTCTTACCAAACATTTAATCTTTAAAACCTGTCTATCAAATCGTTTATTCAAACATTTTTAGTTCTCACAAAATTTATTTTTTTTTTTATACTTCAAATTTTTTTTAGATATCAATTTTTATCGATCCAAGTGTACGTTTTTATTAATCAGTCACCTATGTAATTGTACTTTATTCTTAGATAAAAAAATCAATGATCATTTCTGCATGATTTATTTGTGATAGTCAAATATAAAAGTTCGGTAGTTTTGGAAAGATTCCGAGGATGGATAATTGTAAATTATATAAACTAGCTTAGAAAAGTAGTGGAAAAAAAAAGATTGTTAAAAAGTAGTTTGAATGAGAAGATACGGTGTTTGTCTGAGAATAATCACACTCTATTGTTCTTTCCTTTGGCCTTCCCACCGCTCCATTTCATTTAAAAAATGAAAATCGCGTCGACGTGTGACGCATAGTCGGTGGCAATCTACTACTGCTGATCGCAAACCCAGATATGGTGCGGACCGAGGTCACTTGCTCCAAATGCAACGCTCACCTAGGCCACGTCTTCAACGACGGACCAAAACCAACAAGGAAGCGCTTCTGCATCAACTCTGCGTCCATCGGTTTCCACGCCGCCGGAGAGGAGAGGAAGCCCAGCTCTTAGTTCTTCCAGTCAGCTCGGTTCAAAATTTCGTCTCCACACTTGGTTCTTCTTTTTTCATTGTAAATAAAACTTCAAATTCAGAAACACGTTATTTAATTGATCTTTTTTTAAACAAACGTTAAATTTCTGACAAAACTCAAGTCTCGTTTTTAAAAGATGGTTCTAACGAGACAGACACAATACGGCCCATTTTTGTCACATTTGATCAAAAATTTACAAATCCGACAGGACTTTTGAAATTATTTTATTTAATTATTTTAAATTTTTGCATAAAAATGTTTATGTATCAGAAATTTAAGAATTTGTTTCAACTCGAACGAACTATACTTTTAGAATTGTATGTAACATTTTTTACTCATCGCTAGAACCATCTTAATAGTTCTATCTTTTGAAGGAGGGAAAAGAATATTTTTTTAACAACATCCTGAATTAGAATACCAGGCTGTGATTTGTTTGAAAAATACCAGTTCAATTGAAAAATTTTAGTTGCTCGACAATACCCAGTGGTACAAATGAATTAAAACTCTTCTATCCTTAGAATTGAATCTGTCCGATTTCTCAAACACTTTGCAACTTGTAACGCCGTTTGCCAGATTATTTTGCAAAACGATTTTGCATTTACCTTATATAAACGTATGATTTTTCTAACGCAGACTTTGGAATAGAAAGAAGCAATTTCAAGTCAATTTTTGATATTATTTGTACATATAAACTGCTGTCATTCATCGTATAAGACTAAGAGAAACAAATTTGTGTACAAAAATAAGATGAATTCTCATCCCTTTGTCCATAACAAAAACTTGTTATTTTTGCAACGCCTACGCCATAATGTGTAAATAATTGTAATTTAATATAACAACAAATAAAAATGTATATTGCAAGATACTTTGCTGTTTCGCCTTCATTCCACTTGCCTTGAAACTTGAGTACATACTTTTGCCAGAGTAGAGTCATGTACACAACTTTTTTTAATCAAATTGTCCATCTGAACTTGGTTAAATTTATAAAACTGGCGACTTGAACTTTTATCTTATTTGAGAGAAACTCAAGTGTATCTTAAAATAGAACGACGTAAAATGAGTATTAAAGTCCAGATAAATGATCAGAGTGGTGGATTGGCGATGATAGCAAATTTATCTTTAAAAAAAGATTGAGGGTAGTAGGCCAAACAAAACGAAAATATATTACTTTTGCACACAATTCAGCAGGCCGGCATTCAATCACTGCTCTGATATGGAAAAATTAAGATGATATGGACAAATTAAGGTGATGTCGAACCGGGAGTTACCGACATTACAGATTTCTTTAATTAAAATCTAATAATGTGATTGCAAATTAATTTAACGAGAAGAGCGCGATT
>JAPYZS010001730.1:0-16584 GCA_030522925.1 Trissolcus japonicus | reverse complement strand
ATATATATATATACAATTGTTATTGTATTTTTATTTTTACCATCAAATTATACAGTTCAAGAAGTTGGTTTGCAAAAGCTAATGATAAATGTTCGCCAACTACAAGCTGACGCAAACTCAATTAAATCTTGCAAGTAGTGAATTATATTGAGTTTTCAGTTTTGATTCAAATAATTCATTTTTGTTTCAAAAAATAATGATGAAAATAAACAACCAAACTTCATAACCATATATGACAATGATAAATTTTAACAGTGAAAAAAAATTTTTTCTTACAGTCCCAATTTTCTTACATACAATTCCAATGCATACATGATAACGGGCGAATGATTTTGCCAATCGAAGCATAAAGTTGAACACGTGTGAAATTGTACGTTTCTTTTCCGTTTTCATTCAAGGCATTTGTTCTTCAAGAGCCCTAACTCCATTTTCTTAAACGCGACTCCATCTCTCAAGGGACGCTAACGTATGTGGTTTACATTGACGATGTCCTGTCGACACGAACAACTGAATTGAATTTCAAATCATCTGACAGATTTTCAACCTCCTCAGAAATTGAGCGTCGAAAAAGAGTTTTTGGGAGCTGAGTGTCGTATTCAATTTAACTCAGAAATCAAGTGAATTTATAACTTTCGAGAATTTGAAATTAATTAATTAGTAAATCTGTGCCACCCTGAAAGGTGTTTTTATGCATTAATCGTGACAATGAAAAGGTTTCAATTCATTTACTTATTTACGTTAACTTACCTTCAATCAAAATTAAATTACCACCGGCAAAAAATATTGAAAAACAAACAACTCTAATTGCTTCGAAGATAGACAAAATTTATTTATAAATAATGTTTGATATTTTGAGTGATAGTTTATAAAATCAAGATACTCTGATGACATAACAACACGTTGCGCAGACACGAGAAAATTGTACTTCTCTAAAGCCTGTTGTTTTTCATGGATTAGCGTTAATAAATAATAACGAGGCGCATTGTGCCGAAGATATATTTGCATGTCATGTGACGCGACACGTGCACGAAAGGTATATTTCGCGTTGTTATTAATCATACACAGCACAGTTGCTCCAAGTAATAAAGAGTTAACATTTATTCGTGCTATTAATTGATTATTCGTTCATTAATCAAACATCGGTATAATCTGATTAATCACTCAGCTTAATTAATTTCCGAATACGTGCGAAATTGTATAAATGATTTATTGTTTAGCTATAACGACGCAGGTACTCTCGAAACTAGCATAAAACTTTTGTCTTTTATGGACACAACAATTGTACAATTTCATTTTGAATGTTAATAAATTTTGTTATAAACAGTTAGTAGAGTTTCTAAAGATTAGCAAGGCAATTTGCTTGGCATGTTTTTAATTTGCGACATCTGGCTGTGTGTAAAAAATAATGATAATCCCAATTTTAATTATTTACCATTCAGTTTTTTTGTGCGACCGTCCTGATTGGAGGTTCGAATGCTACGATGAAAGGCATTTGAAAGAAAAGGTCAGATGAAAAACAAATCTAAATCCATTCGTACAGCTCGATATTAAACTCTTGTCCAGACAGACGGCACGCGCATACCATCTGTATCTGCAAGTTCTTCACAAATGAAATGAAATAAAAAAATTAAAAAAGAAAACTCAACTGATGATCAAACTTTTCCGACCAACTTTATGTTGCATTTGGCTCAGAAATAAATATATTTTCTCTACTATGAAATGCGGCTTTGAAAATGAACTCTTACCCTATGAGAAGGGATGCTTGCAACTGCATTCGGCAAACTGGATATGAACGAACCATTGGTATGCTAGCGGTCGTGGCATGCATCGAAATTTACATGAAACTACTTGAGTAATTTAATTCGTTATATTTGCATAATTTGGTGTGTGCAATATAGGCACGAAGGCGAAATCGAATCGATTTTATTAGTGAATCAAAATGCAGTGTTTCGTGAAATATTCAAAGCCGGGAATTTACGTTGGCTTGAATGCGCGATTACGTGTAATGAATGCCGATGGAATATAACTCTCTGCCAGAAACATCACTTTGTCGCTTAGTTAAAACAAATTTGACTGAATTTAAAAAATTAGGAACCGCTTCATGTGAACAGTTTGCTATACTGTAAACCGTTTTCCTCGTTCACGATATTAATGTTTCACTTAAAAAATTCAGTTTATATTACGTATTAAACAATTTCATGCAAATTGGATGCGGATCGTAAATCTTGATTTAAAAGAAATTAAATTCATTTTTTTTTTTCATAAAAGAATTTTGACAAGTCGCCAAAAATGCACGTAAACCAAGCGAAGAATAAAATATAATCTTTGAAAAAGTTCTGCAGAAGTGAAATCATTCGTATTATTCAAAATTTGTTGATTTGAATAATTGTGTTTGTGTGCATACTCGTGTCAACATTATTTCAATTATGGTAATTTTTAATCTTATTCTTATCCTCGATTGAGTCTAATTCTCTTTTGACACTGATGTTTACTATTCCTTAGTACTATTAATCACGTTCATCTCAATTTAATTCCCAATACCATTCGCACGTAAGGTCCAGCATCTGTTTGTTCTAGATCTATTTGTGGTCCAAGAGTAGCACTCCATCTTCCATCAATAAGATTTCAGATACGATTTTGATTCTATTGTACATCGTTTTTCAACAGCATTTAACTGAAGTTTTTTTTTTGTTTTTTTGAAAGTCACTGATGTATATTCAGTTTGAATAGATTTTTAAACCTTTAACCGTTTTTATCTCCGTGTTTAGGATACCGGAACTTTATCAGATTCTTATAAATTTAACGAATATCAAATTGGGTCATGCGCAAACTCAAACATTATATCCTCTATAAGTTATTGTCGTGTGCAACATGCATTATGCAACGTTCTAACTACTTCCAAGTCCATCACAGCTTTAGTGATTTACATTTCAACTTTCAGAAAAATCAAAAAATATCGTCATGAATTTCATACATTGACCATTTATGAGGCAAAAAATAATAACATATATTTTTTGTTTATAAAGATTAGATTGCGATAACCGATTTGGGTTTGTATGAATTGTTGAATATTCATACAATAATCATAGCTTGTCAAAATATCTATTCTGTTCGTAATAAAATGCGGGAGATATAAAATTTGTCACCGGAAATAATCAGGATGAAACAAAAAAATTAAAACAAAACAAATGAAATCACTATTTAGTGGTTTTTTTTATTTTAATTTCAATTTGATGTATGTTATCACATATTAGAGACAACGCGTGCCGAACCACCGCAAACCATTTCCTTTTTTGGTTTTACGATGACACATACTCGTTATATCCAGACATAAAAGTATCACCATATAAAAACTTCGTATTATAAAGAAGATACCTAAATTAGTGGCATGGAAAGCTACCGACTTATACAAATAAGACAAACCGTCCAAGATAAATCAGACTTGCAATCTTAATCATCGATATATTCCAAAGCTTATACACAAAATCTACGAAATATAGAAAAAGACCAAAAGAATATAAAGTTCGGGGAAAAAACAGGACAAAGATGGATCACGGCAAAAAGAAATAAATAGGATTGTACACTGTTAGTTTGCCGTCACGGATGTGAAAATCGCACTGTGAAATACGTGGGAAAGCGAGTGTATCCGATGTGTTTTACGGCGGGAGCATATATTGCCGCATTTGCGAGACAAAAAGCAAAATTCGTGAATTTTGTATTCACCTTGGCTTGACGAAAATTTTGTTCAATAACCTTTTGTTCTCACACTTTGTTCCATCGTGCAATCGTTAAAAATCAAACTGAAAATAATATAACACCGCACGTTATTAATTTCATGAATTATTTATTTATCTAACTAAATGCTTTACAAATTAGAAAAATCCCGGCGATTTAATTTCAATGCCAGGATCGAATATTTACAATTGAATTAGTGTATAGTTAAACTGGTTGAATTTTAATTTATAAAATTTCAAGTTTCAAGTCGACAAAAAAAATTTGGCAACTTGAATGAAACGAGACAGCGTCGATGAATTAGGACCAGAACGTAAATTCACTGAAGAAAAAGCGCCACTTAATTCCACAATTCCTACGACCTTAATTTCTTAAATAAGCAATCATCAAGACAACATGATGAAATAGGCATGTTTGCATACGCGTCACTCGTGTAAAGTAGACTATTATTAGGAAGTTGAAAGATGTATAGTGGGGGGATAAGACAGGTAGCTGTATTATATGCTGCTCTGGAAACCAACAGCAGAGTTCCATCCTCTCACGTATGACATCTTTAACATAAATATGCCTTCGTGTTTACATGTATGCATACGTATGTAAATGGATGCACGTACTTACACGACCAGGCGTTTGTACGAAATGCTCAAACGTAACTGTACTGATGCATAACGTTATCATCGCTCTGTGAATCTTCCAGGTATATGTATATATACTTTTGTAGCAATGCCCAGTGTGCTACGTCATTTGAATATGTCGAAATCACATTTCGATAGCAATTTCTGATCACGTTCATGTTTATTGTTACTCAAAATATCACGCAGACTTTTTTTATATTTATTCATTCGTTTTCAATTTTATTTCGAATATTGAAAAACTTGATTTTCAATTCAAAGATTTTTTTTCTTTTTCAGAAAAGAAATTCTGCAGCGGAAGGAGCTTTTCTTAAATAAGGTTAGTTTAAAAATTAAGTTTCTTATACTCTCATCAGATACATTTTGGACCATCTCAATTACATTGGACTCTATGTAGGTCAAACGATTTTGTGAAGGAGTAGCATCCATGCACAGGGAGCAAAACGGAAATATGTCATTAACGATTTTTGTTCAACCTATAAATAATTTCCATGTTCCGTGTCAAACTCGATAAAACTATTATATCTCAAGTTCTGAAACAGAAAGGTGCATCGTTCTGATGTATTACTTAGTCTTGGAACTGTAATTTTACGACGGCATGCATGATCCAAGCCGGCATTATTAAAATGCTCCAGTTTTGGAACGGAACGACAATACGTTAGGGACGTACAAGTTTGAAGGTTCCGTTATTAAAATACCTCGTCCCATCCCATGGCACGAGTTCGTAGTCATTTTTTTTCAACCACCCCTCGTAAATCACAACAAGCCATAAAATTTTCCTTTTCAAGTGACACTTGTCGCGTAATTTATGTAATCGTTATTAGCATTTATTATTTTATAAACAATTTTCGCACGGCTCAATTCATCAAAATATGCATCATGCCTGAATTCATCGCAACTTGAGGAAATTTAACGCAAATGCTTATGCGCTTATGACACGTCTTGATTTATCATATATTACAACGTCTAAAAAACACTGTCAACTCTGAACTGAATTATACTTTTTTTTTCTTCGAACACAATTTACGAAAAATAAAGTGCCATGGAAGGATAACCTTTTTTGTATTATTTGCTTGTTTATGAAAATATATCTCTTCATAAATTTAGAATATGTTCAAAGTCATGTGCAAACATCATGTATTATGTTTATCTGTACAAGCAAAATGTAGGTCATACACGATACCACCAAATTTATACATATAAATTAAGCGAAAAGCACGCGTGTTTATTGGAACGTATAGCTTTGCATGCATCGTAACGCAGGTATCAGAATTGAAGGTTTATTTCTGTAATAGTAAAATGTATCAGTGGTCTTGATATAAGTTATACAACTGCGGTTGCACCTAGAAAAGGAAGTTCGTTTGTTGTCAGAAGATAGTATACGTAATTCGTAATAGGTTCGCTGGCGGGGACTTGCTTGTCCCAGTGGCACTAATGACACTACACCATCACGTCTTTTACCTTGACTCACGACCTCTCCAAGACACATTCGAGCCTTTTTCGGATTATTTTTCACAGGACGCACCAGCCAAAAAAAAGAAAAAATCTTGTAGCGTAAATTCAACTATATTTGGTCATATATGTAGCATAAACATTTTCAAATACGTGTAAGTAATTCATATGGTATATATTGTTATATAAGCGTTAGATATGTTTTTGTCTGAGAGTAGGTATGTGTTTTGTCAGAGCAAAATTTTCCAAAGTTTGCGACTTTTCGATTAATTTATTTTGTTTATTTATTTATTTTTAAACAAGATGAACATTTACGGAAGTTGCTTCGTATTTGCCTGAGTTGAATGTAAATATCATGCGTGTATGCGTAGTGTCGTAATAGAGGATGCTTACAGAGTCTTACAGTTCATTTTTCTTCCACGACAGTTGTTTAATTTTGGCCTCGCCTTGTTTTTTTTCAAATGACGCACTCGGTTCAATTCAATTCTTTGATCACTTCAGTCTACCGACAGGTGTCGCAAGCGGCCCAGATTCCGTATAACTCACTCATAGATATGAGGTCTTCTAGTGCATCGTTCGGCAGCTGCAAACACTAATTTCGAAACAAACCCATGAAAAGGATTATATTTCTTTTCGTTTAAATTGAAGGTGCACTATTTTTATTATTATGTATTATTAAGATCTGAAATGAGAAATGTTAAAATCAATTAACAAAGTAGTAATAATTCAATGAAAAAGTAGAAGATTTTTCACAAATTTAGTACAAAAGCCAAAATGTAGAAAAAATATAAAAATTATCACAATTTTGAAAAAGTAAAATTATATTGTTTGTTATGCAGGAAACAATTGCAAAATCACAGCAATAAAATAAATATTTGATATCAAATATATACATATTAAATTGATGGAAAATGTTTTTTTTGCAATTGTCTGATGTAATTGAGATGGTGTTTGTGATATTTACTCAAATTTGACGTCAAATTTGTTTTTAATCACTGTTCTCACAACAATAAATCAATACTAAAGCAACAAATTTCAAAATTTGCATATTGTCAATAACTCGATTTTCCATGGATTGATTTTCGATTCACATGACTTGTTCATTTAATATATTATATCTATATTTACGAAAACTCCAACCAAAGTCTAAAAGTATCCAATGATAATATTATATGTAATAATATCATGTAAATGACGGTGGGGTAGTCATTTGCAATTTGCGAATCGCGAATAAATTTTTCAGCACCGACATAAATTATTGCTAGAAATGTTCTCCAAATTAATGATTCAATTCCCAAATTGTTGTCACGGGATGAGAGACCTGTAAATTTCATTTCGCTGCTAATGAAAGTCAGATAAAAAGATTAATTTGTAAAACTCTTCTAACACCCTCGCAAACAATCCTTTCCCACCCTTTCGAACGGTCGATTTGAAAATTTAATTACTGTAATAACACCTAAATTATTCAGCCACCCATGCTTCTTTGGCACATAAAAACTTGACGTTGTAGATTTCATATTACTTCCAAATTCGTCGCAGACACATCTTCATTCTTTTTCGGACATTTTAATTTTTCCATTCCCTCTTTCCTAGTGCCAAAAAAAAATTCTCATAAGAAATGTTTTTTTTTTTTTTCAACAAAAAATGTTTACAAGATTCCGATAAAAAATTTCTGAAATTTTCCATATTTTCCATCAAAAAAATATAAAAATATCTTTTTGTGCAGAACGGATCTTATGAAGAATGTTCAACTGGTCGATTATATTTGTTCATATGTAATTATGTATTGTATAGGACACAGGCGTTTACATGGCAGGGAAACCTTCTATGTGTCCTGCTAATCTAGCCAGTGCAGAATTAATTTTAGCTTGACGAAACCCTACGAAGCTACTCGTTACGGCTCATGACGTCGACTTTAAACTTTTCAACGTAAATAAATAGGCCGGGAATCCCTGCTGCGAAAGGACCCCTCCCTTCTTCTCGCCCGGTTGCCGCCATTCCGACAAGTAAATCCCGCCGAGAAGGATGCAATGTCCCCCGTGTTTGAAAAGTGGATACGCCATTTGCCATAACTGTAACTGAATAATGCGAATTTCGCAAAAGGCCTAGTATCCCGATTCCAAGGGCTTTCACTTATATCACTTTGTAGCACGAATGTGGAGCTTTGGTATAACAGATTTTTGTACCCCTGCGTATTTTCACCAGGCTTTGCATACATAACGTTGATCGTACGCATAAATTGACCCGAAGAAAAATCATTTGCTGATGTCCCGGGAATCAAAATGTTCCGCATACAAATGCGAATGAAAATGAGATGAGATGATTCATGCAAATTAGTCGGACTAACATGAGGATCTTGATTTTTCGGCGAGGGTGAATGACGGCTTTTGATTTAATAAGGCGTTTGTGAGACTTAATCGCGCAGAACTGGTTATACGGAGGTACAAAATGAAAGATCCCGTTGAGAAAGCAGACAAAAAAATATCATCCATGGCGAGAGATTTTATGACGCTCGTCGACTGTGTACATTTATAAAATATTTTTTTCACTCTTTGCTTCCGATAATAATCTTACATAAAGTTTGAATTTTCACATAATTTCGTGTAAGAATTATTCAACAGCTAACATTTATTCAATAAGCTTTTCTACGAAAACAACGCGAGCAAATAATATAAAGTTGCCTCTCTTACAAAGAAAAATTTCAATTTGCAAGTATCGCTATGTAAATCTTGCTCCACGTTATGTAATAAAGTAATATATATTTTGTTTTCTTCGCATAATTTAAAATAACGGATAATATTACTTGGGGAAATACTTTACAGCGAGCTGATATGGTTATGACGTCGTATTACTTTCGCAGTTAGAGTAAATGTAGTTATATGGATGTCAGGATTGCACTGGAACGTATAGCGTCAGACATTGAAATGTTGACATCGCGGGCACAAATGTGTTTCCAGAATGTGGGCGCTTGAATTAAAAACTCGAATTAATAATGCAAACAATCGTGCACATTTTTGCTATCTTATTTGAATGTGGATGATAAGTAATAATTATTATTGGATGTGTACCATTTTAACTAAAATATTGTTTCGCTGCAATCAGACATCCGTTCAAACGTTTTATTCTTTTATTTATTCTCCAGATAAAAATTATAAAAACAAGTCACAAACCGAAAAAAAAACAAACGACCTAACAAAAATAAAGGAAAAAAATATATATCGAACCAATTGATGTTATTGAAATTGAACTTGCTCGCACAGATGTAACAGCAATCAATTAATAAATTGAAAAATTGAGATGAGTTATAAAAGAATAATTTGTACACGTTCTATCGATTCAGTTGAAAATCAATACAGCAAAATTGGTGCCCATTATAGCGTATGATTGTAACCGTGCCTCGAACATATGAAATTGATGTAGACATACTGTTTGCGATGTGCTCGTGCATCAAAACACAAACAGTCGGTGATGATCTCGACGAAATCGACCCAGTTTGCGAGCTCGTCAAAATAGAATTTTTTTTTTAAATTCGTTGGCAATATAAAGATTCGCAATAAATATTTGAATATCGAAACCCAAAATTCATGAGTTACTAATTCACTGCGTTTCAAGTTCACGTCATATACCATGCGCAAATATCTTTATTGAATTTGGCAAACGTTGATTCGGAGGAACTAACTGTACAGTAATTAACATGAATCGATGAGCATGCACAGAAACGATATCGCTTCTCTATTCGTTATATTCTAATTTTATCGTTTTTTTTACACCATAATGAAATTTATAGTAGCACACAAGTTGCCGCGTGTATATTGGAGAACGGGCGGGTCCACTAGGTCACGGGTCGTGGGTCGATCTTCTCAACGAAACGTTCCAATTCGCGCTTGATATTGATCTGAACTTTTCCACCCACGGAAGCCCGTTGTACGCGTAAACCCGGAGCCAGGCAGCTTCTCATAAAGGCACATTGCCAAGCGGCACATTTTTCCACTTGGAAATCAGTCCGACTCGAAGAAATATGAACTCGATCGCGATGCAGTTTGGACGTAGAATACGAGAATAGATAGACTAACGAGCTGCTCGCTAAGTTGCAGTCTCAGTTTCCCGAATCAAATTTGACGACATTTTTTTCAATCAGACGATGTTGTTTGGCCTGTTAGGTGAACTATAAAAAATATTCCGAACACTCAATCATTGTTAACGAAAAAAAACGAACAGACCCTCGAACAAATAAACCATTTCAATTCAAAATTTTGCATTGATTACATAAATATTCAATGATTTTGTAATAGTTATGAAACTTTTCACAGTTCGTCCGTTATATTGATTCGTCTTCAGTTTCCAATTTTTGCATATAATTTAATAAATGAAAAAAAATAAGAGAGCTCGCTTCAAACAGAATACTTTTTGTTTACTTTTGCTTCGTTGAAAATGCATAAAAAATTTGAGACAGCTCATCAAATTATCCACTGATAAGAAAAACAATAAACGATGGTAGACTGTGTCTAATAAAATATACAAAGGATGATCAACATCGCTTCGTCAATTATTATCATCGTTTTTTCAGACATGTATTTTTTAATAAAAAATTGTACATGAAATATTTCAATCCCGTTTTATTATAGGGGGAAAAAAATTACAACGTATTGTATGCCTGCCAACCAGATGAAATTTTTTTTTCAAGCTGTTTGCGTCGGTGTTTATTTTATTTTCTGTGGATGCATATTATTTTTATAATCATCCATTTGTCACAACAAATCATTTTCATCCCCATGCCTGGTCTTACACTCGAGCTCTGCCCTACATCCACGTCATCTGATGACGCATCGACGATTCACTTCAAGTTTTCAATTGCTCGGAACCCTCGCCGCTCACATTAAACATTTTCGTACAAAAGAAATTTCAAGGATGTAACATCAAATGACTGATGGTCAGAACGTTTAATTTATTTGTAGTCGTATCTGGTCTCTTACCATAATTTTTGCTTGGACATCATTTGTTACACACGTCGTGAGATAAAAATATGGGTTTGATTTGCCCGTAATAACTTGTCAATTCGATATGTTGCCTATCGGAGATGAATATGCAAGTAGAGAATCCACTTCAAGTGGAATGCGGTGCCATACAGGTAAGCCCTCGGTCGTAAGAGTCTCCGTTATCAGTCTAATAGGCCTTGAAAACATTTCAATTCAACCTTACTCGCGCGTGTTGTCAATGTCACACCGTGCTTATCGCATTAATTTTCACTCGAACGTCGTTTGTGATCGATTTTGTGCTACGCAGACGTAAATTTATGGAAGCTGTCACTTTTTCATTCCTCCGGAATGTGATAGATCCGTAAAACCATTTGAACTTTGTAATATCTTACCATTTTCATTCCGTCGGTGATTAAAAAATGCGCTGTCGTGCAAATGTCAGCAAAAAAAGTTATCAAGCTTGTAAAGAAAATAAAATAAAAGATTTCTAATTCATAATGCTAATGACTGTAGCGTGCAAATAATTTATGCAAAGTAGGGGGTAAATTGTGGAAGCCAGCGGTGAGGAGGAAAGGAAAAACAAACATTTTTTGGACACGTTTGAATGTTCAAAATAATGAATGATTGTTTCAAATCTAAATTAGTGCTTGTGTTTTCACACGGTCATTAAGAGCGCGCGAAAATTATGCACTCGCGTGTTTGAGATTCATCATGTGTATATTTAAATGAATTAATTAAATATTTAGAGGCCTGTTGAAACCTTTTTTTTTTTTTTACAGTGAATCACTTTTTGTCACCGACATCAAATATAGCTTGCACATTCTTTTGTAGGCTGCGATTACGCATATCTAAATTCGACCCTTCTTTCAATATGATCCAACTCATTCGAGGCTTGATCGATGTTGCGCGATGACGCACACACATATCGCCATATCAATGCGAGGAAATTTCATACACATCGTGTCATACTGTACAGTGTATAGTTAAGGTTTTTTTCGGGAAATTTTACGCTCGGACGATTGAAAAACGATCCCTTTCACGTGTGCGTTCTTTATAACTGGCCGATAAAACGTGTTAGAATGCCGATGAACTGCTACATGTCGTAAACATCTGGCATTTCGTAACCGTGGTTCATAGGTGTCTAAATCGTGCGGCAAAAAGTGCCATTTACTCTGATGATGTTTTGAACTTGAACTGTCGATACCTTTTCGTATAAACTTCTAATACGTCTCTGGGACTAATTTCACCTTAATCATTAATTCGTTTACTTTTATTATTTTTGTTATTATTTCTATTTTAAACAGGAATTTTAAATTAAAAATCTCATAGATCTATTTATAATAAAAATATCGTATTCAAAATGTTTTTTTATCCAAATTTCACCTCAAATGCCTGTGATTAGCATCTCTTTGAAAAATTCGCAAAAATGTACTGCAAATGTTGTACTTTCAAAAACTATGAAAAAAATGTTATCTAGAAAACTGAAAAATATGATGAAAGATGAAAAGAATGATATTCAAAAACATGGAAATTTTGTTTTTGAAATAACTGATGATTAATTTAGAATATCAAGAATCAAATGGTATAGTCGAATAAATTACTCAAATAAAATACACCTTTCAAACTAAAAACCTCGAGATAGTGTTTTATGCACGTACTACAAATATAACTTTTTTTAACTCAAGCTAATGTAGTCTGTTTGACTAGAATCTGATAAATGCGTTTCTAATAAATGTTGTTACAAGGTTTGATACATAGGTATGTAAAAAATACAAATGAGTACATTTGAGACTCTTAATTATTGTTTTTTTTGCAGACGGATTGTATACGATATCATGAATTCAGAAAAAGTTTTTAATGGAATATTCATTTGAATCGTAACATAAGCTGGTGTGAATGAAATTAATTATGATGTATAAGAGTTTTATTCTTTTTCTTTCTTCTATAATTTTTATTTACAGAATTCATTTTCAGTTTTTTTAAACACTTCATTATTTTATTACTCTATTTTTTGTTGTTGTCTTAAATATTATTTGCAATGCTTTTTTGTACTGAAATGGTAGCAAAAACCTTTTTAAATATTAAATGCACACTTTGATAATAAAAGCTGAATCGAAAAATTCTTTTTAAATTATTCTAAAATATTTCCCTCACGTATATGCAATTGAACAATTTTAATTTGAAATTCAAATCATCTCATCTTTTGCACATAAGTCATATGTAATGGTCACATTTTACATTCAAACCAATTTCGCATTAAAAAGTTTCAGCATATGGCTGGAACTGTTAATGTAAAACCCGGTGATCAAAAAAGCGAAACTGTTGATAATGCCTACCGCATATAATTATTCAAAACTTTTAGCTGCAAATTAAAATTTCAATACCAATTATTTTTTGTTTTCAAATTAAGTGTATTTTATAAAAAGTATAGTTATCTTTTTTATATTTTTATATTTTACAACTGAAAAACAGTCTTAAAATTGTATTGTCTCATAAGCTCGAGAAAAATACAAGGTTACGTTACACAACACATTAATGCTCTGCCGATATTTACGTTTGCGTTTTCGTTGCTTTAGATCCATCCACTCAAAAGTCATCGATCGAAACCCGTTTATGCGCAGCTCAATTGCAAACGCATTATAAAATTTTTGTATAAATAAAAGTGATCCCGCCATTGAAAGACTGCATCATTCAATAGCACATTACGTACGACCAATAAAAACATGACGAAGCAATTGTTTCGTGTGCCGCCGGCGCAAAACGGTTGTATATAATGAAAATCCGGAAATTGTATGCAACGTCACGTCAAGACCCTGACACGTGTCAATGTTTTTTGTCTGCCCAAATGGAAAACATGCTATAAGATTCAATTTGCTATTCAATTGTAAAACTTTTAATTGTTTGTCGTTTTTAATGTTATTTTTGACAATGGACTAATTGCATCAGCGCACTTAGTACGTTGCTAAATATTTATTATATTACATAGTTAAAATTATGGTAATATTGAAAGCAACAGTTCATTTATTTTTTAATAAAAAATTTTGTGTCTGTGTTTTGACAAGATGCGACATATATTTTAAACCCGTCATAAATATCCAAACTAAACGAACCAGAAAATGTGTTCTAAGAATAATACACGCTCAGTTGAAAAAGATTAAAAAAGTACCACATACCGTCTGGGTCCCAATGCTACAATTTCATGACGGTTTGTCTATAATTATCAACTTCGATCTTTATTTTTTTCATTTTCTTATTTGTTTTTAAATCACTTCCGCCAAAAATTAAGATATTTTTCGCTTGAAGCTTGTTCTAAAACCCTCGACTTAATGACACCTGTGACCGACTTCGTTCAGGGTTAATGCAATTATAAACGCGCTGATTGAGAAGTTAAGAAAATAAAAGTAAAACATCACCGCGAGCAAGGTTTTTCGAACAATTCTATAAATTTTATCTGTCAAAAAAAAAAAAAAAGTTCCTCTCCAATTGATTTGCGTCCTTGTTTACCCTAATTGTATGGCGTGTAATATTCTTAGTATCAGTAGAAATGTGAGTATCAAATGTAAAATCAGAATATTTTAATTTCTGAGTCAACAAATTGTATATATTTATAATTTATAAAACAATAAATTTATAAAAGAAAGGCACTGGAAAAATGTCAAAAATTAAAAGAAAACTTAAATTTGTCGAATATCATAATTTTAACTACAGACATGACGACAAGCAATCATGATCCACACGACGTAACGTCTAATTGTTTTTTTATTCTCGTCCCTCTGCAATGAACCTCGAAATTTTATCATCTTTTTTTTTGCCGGTTTCTATATGTATCCCCCACCTATAAATATATCAAAAAAGTCATAAAACGCGGCAATTGTTCATCTCGAACTTCATTTGAACAGATATACAGAATCGCAACAACAAAATTAGAGGGTGAAAGATGTAATCTTCATTCTTAGCACAGAGGTCAATGTATTCCTTACGAGAATCAGCCACGAAATTTCAACGATATACGTTTATTTAAGTATCAAATATTCCCCAGATGAAATTTTTATATGCCTGCAAAATTTTTGCCTTTTCTCTTTTTTTCCAACCTTTATATTTAACAATAACTATAATAGAATTTCGATGGGTTGTTTGTTTGCTTTTTAATTTGAATTAAAGAGATTGGGAAATAAAATTTCCCAAAATCAAGTTATTAATAAAAAAACAAATTCAGGTCACAACTTTATCTCTTGACCCTATAATTATAATCATTGAAGAATTTTTTCATATTTTCCAAATGAAAACGGTGTCAGACGACGGGGAATATACTCTAATTTACAGAAAGTATCTACTCATTTACTAACGCTCTTTTTCCTTGTTTGAAGCGTTGTTTTTTTCTCTAGAGATTCGCTATTTTACGAACGGTGTGAATCTGCAGCAGCCATTAGAGAGAACACTCAGATGAATGAATTGTGTTAAAAGCATGCGCAGTAATAAACATCCATAACAAAGTTATCAAATAAAAATAATTTAAATAGAATAAAAAAAACGAGATCATAAACCGGTACGAGCTTTATCAGTGCCAAATCGCAAGATAAACTTGAAATTCAAACTCGTTTATCGGATAATGATCTGCAAAATCAAGAACAATTTTGATTTCACACATTTTGTAATCACCTTTGTTTTCACTTCTACATTTGTAACAACTAGCATTCATTACACGCATTCCGCACAAATAAAAACGAAAGACCTCGCGGAACAAATTTTGTCTGGAAATTTGGCAAGCTGGCGTGCCAAACATTCCTCCTCCTTTTGGGTGTTATTATTCCGGAAGTAGTTAAAGTGCGACACAACTGGACTTTTATTTTCAACCTCCATATTGTTACTACATGTAGATGTACATTTCTTCGATATAATAACAACTGATGCACAAGCCCTCTGTACACACACGAAACATTTGGACAAATTATTTTCAAGAATGGTCATCTGAAATTGATGCTCGCAGGAAGCATGATTTCACGATCGTCAAATGTGCTTTCAATGCGAAATCCAAACTCTTTTCATACAAACATCACGAAATGTCATGCAATCTGCACCGCCAGTCGACGAACGCGGATATGCACAAATGTATCACTGTTGTAAAACAGCAACCTCTATACGTATTTCCTGACTTTTCAAAAACGTACACGATACAAAACAAAAACGTGAGAAAATTTTTCCGACAAATTTCCATCGATAAGTTTTTTCGACGTTTCCAATTCAATTCCGGATGGAAAAGTTGTCGTACGTTGTTTTTATTTCTCACAGACATAGGAAATTTCATTTTGAAATTTGCCGAATTGAGACCGTTGGGATAAAGGGTGACAAAATTCAATGGCAAATAAAATTTGATACAGCGATCTATAACAGTCCAAACGGGTGTACGCATGCACGGCGAATTCTCAAAGCGACGAGTCATTGGTGCAATGACGAAATCGTCCCGTTGCAGCGCCACGTCGACCCACATTTATAAATAGATTGGAAGCCACATCCCGAGCGCACGGCTGTGTCACCCTAGGAATACCGCACGCCGACAACCAGCCGATCGCTCGCATACGTGTGAATGAGCTTCGCCACTTGGAAATCCATGGGGGCCTTCATTACCTCTGTTTTTGAGTGCGTCCATTTTCTTCACGAGCTCCTGAGTGCTTGTAAGCAGAAGTCTACACTGAAAAAAAAAATGCAGCTATTTTGGCTGGGAAGATAGATGGTAAATTAGTTTAGAATATTTTGTTCCAAATCTGTAGAAAAATCTTACTACAAAAGCAAAA
>JAPYZS010001729.1:0-12919 GCA_030522925.1 Trissolcus japonicus | reverse complement strand
TTCTTTGTGCATTGATCACACTCGTCGTCCTCAAGACGAAAACTGCCAGATCTGATCAGAAATCGGCTAGAGCTCAAACCGTGCACAAGACAACACTAACGTCGTCTCCGGACGACCCATTAGTTGGCAAATCACAATTGCTAACGTTGTCTTGTGTTTCAATTCAGAGTGCGTGCGTCTCAAAATTTAAAACCGAATTTGCATAAAACGTAATTATTTAAACCACTATTTTTAAAGTTTGTATAAAGCAAATAAAAAATTATTGGAAATAGTGTATTAAATGACTGTTGTTTATTTGTACACGACACATGTTATTTTTAAATTCATTGGCCGTCAAATTAGGAATCCTAGTATGCTCTGAAAAGTTCTGATCCTTTTAGAATGATTTGCATCACGTCGTTGGAAATTACTATCGTGCATTCTACATTGACGTGATGCAAATAACTGTAACCCACTAACGTCAGTTTGCATCATTTTCGATTTTTCATCAGAAACCTTTCGTATCCTGAGTAGATTAGATTAGAATTGTAATCTAACACTTATTATTTATTTTTTTCTGCCCTGTCATTTCACAATTAATTTCGAATTACCCACAGTGTTGGATTGTCTTCCCTATATGAGCTCTACATTAATAATCTGCTTGTTGAGCAGATTATTATATTATCTCTCTTGCGTCATCGAAAAATAAAAATGACTCAATGTTGTTTTTTGGGTCATTGATGTATTTTTGTAATGTACATCGAATGAATATATAATTATTAGAAAAAATGTCTTGAATTAAATTCAAGTAAAAAAGTATGAAAATTTCACATCTAAAAACACACGAACTAATTAAACGTGGATAAAAATTAACTTTGACGGATCATTGATTGAATAAAATATTCGACGTTTGCGGATTATGCAAGATCCGCCATGAGCCAAAATGATTGTTTCTCATGTGATATGTTTGGCGATGTCAACCGGAATATTTGTTTGCGGTTTTGAGTGTAATCAACGACGACGACGGCTTTCAAAATGTTTTCGAGGTTAGTTGTACCTTTTCAAAATGCATGCCTGGTGTTTCGCATTCGAATGAAATCGTCACAACTTTACAAAATGTATGCCGTGTTAACACCAAATGAAATTCACTGGATTCAAATATAAATTTCATTAACGATACACCAGGAGCACGTGAAAATTGGGCAAATCTGAATAAAACGTCGTTGGGCAATGAATTTGCAAACGAAAATAACGTAATTCGTGCAAATAATCCATATTCTGAAACCGGCTATTTAGATATTCGAAAATTGATTAAAAAGCAAGTGATAATAATAATGATTTTACAAATTTGATCGACCTTAACTTTTCATGCACAAAAATTCAGCTGAAAATTTTGACGCTGATGAACAAACGTTGAGGTGTGTGAGGAAAAGTTGAATATCGCACAGAGCGACTTTTCTGACTACCTGCGGCGTATAAAAAAAGTTGAAATAGGAAAGAATTGAAAGAAAATCACATAAGGTACGAGGGTCTGTCAAAAAAGCCGGTGGCCAAGTGGATTAGAAAGTTTCACGTGATTTTTTATCGCTCTCGTTCAAGTCTTGGTCGTAACTTGTAGTCGCCGCAATACAAGTTGGCAATTCGATTTGTGACGTTGGTGCGCGCTTAGCGCGATCTCCACACGGACCGAGCAAGGGACAAAAAGAATCATTGGGAATTTATGTAAATTTTTATTGGTAACAATCATACCCTTTGCAGAGAGCAATGGATGATTTGTGTTTTGCAATTAAACCATTCTCGACTCCGCGCATATAAAACTGCGTTGCCATGGTGATGCTCGGATAACAGTCAAGCACGTAATTTTCGTTAACGAGACAAACGAAATTGTTATTGTTAAGATTAATGATGTGAAGCGCGAGAGCGGCGCACTCGGTTTTGACAAATTAAAAAAAAAGTCAAAATAAACCCAGTCAGAATTGATGTAGCTCTGTAATGGAACAGACGAAGTCGAAAAACGAACGTTATTCGTCCATCCCTGAAAACCAACACGGCTGCCTTTCGACCCCGGACCAACTGCAATCCTAGCGCAAGACTAGCGAAATTACAAGGAGTATGTGTAATCTGACGCAACTAGTTCAAAAGTGATTGTTACGCTAACAGAAATCGGAGACGAGGACGACAAGCTTAGCTTCTAATTATTTCGCTCTGCAGAAACAAGCCGGATGCAATGTTAATCGACCCTCGCAACAAATTAATCGATCCTCTCTGACACATACATAATTCTGTGAGTTTTGTATATCATTTAAGTGCGCGGAGCAGTCACGTCCGGATATCGCGGCGTCGCACGCAAAGCAAAATTATTTTGTGAATGCGTTAACACAACGCTGGCCCACATCCAACTTTCGTAAAGCATATGATAGCGTAATGCTAATCGCCGGGGAAACTGAATTATTGTAATGCCAAAGTTTCTTTTGTTGCGAAACAGCCGTTATCTGATTCAACTGATTCGCGCGACTCTTTTACTCTCGGTGTCATCTGGCTGAAGCGTCGTTTGTATTAATAATCACTTTCAAAAGAACAAGGTGCTGGTGCCTGATTTTAAATTGCTATCTTTTGTACTGATATAAAGTCCGCGTCTCCTTGATCCGTTATCTCGCGCTGAAGACAACTTTTGTTATATCCAAATATTATTATAATGCTTTTGTTATTAAGTAACTGTATAGTGGTGTTATATAACACCAAGATAATTTCATGTCATATATTGTGCAAGAATCAATTCCTGGTTTTTCATTAAATTGCATTTCAAGTTCGATCAACTCGGTTTATTGAATTACATTTTTCGCAAATGGATCTGCTGGCAGGGAAAAACCGACGCAATCCGTCGGAACCGTTCGATACAAAATTCAGAGATTTAATGAATTTGATATTCCAGATATTAATACATACGTATATATCTGTTGATGTTAATAATTCGATCGTATTTTTGTTCTTAACATTTTAGGAGTTGACAGTGACAAATAAATTGGAAATTTAACAGATGGAAAAAGCCCGATTGATTGCTTCTAATATGAATAATGGGGAAACGTTATTTGTTACTACCCGCGGCTACGAGTAATAAGAACTTGTCTATATTAATCCAACGAAATAACTTTCCTGCGGTGCATTTTGTACCAATTTGTAGATTCCATTACCGGATAATGCGCCGCCACGACGAGAATAGCGTTCAATGTTACGTTGAACCAGCATGCAAGATTTTCATCCTATTGCGAAAGCTTGATTGCTTCTTGTTAAATACAACGTCTCCCAGCGTTTATCTTGCGGTAATATCATGCTGATTGTTGCGATGCACCGTTAAGCCCGGTCAAACATAATCGCCCACAACAATTTAATCATTTTTTAAAAAAACTAACCAATCTCAGTTTTAAAAATTGGTAAAAATAATAAACTACCCGTTGAGTATTTTGTTTCCAAGAGATGCTTTTCTCACGAGATATAGTATTACTTTTATGTTATTGAAAAATTATCTATTCTAATTAATTCCAATACTTCTCAGGAAAAAAATGTCCAGGTTTGATCAGACGTGGAAATAGTCCTGATTAGGTCAAAATATGTCAAATTTTATAAAATTGTATCTGATTCAGGTCTGATTTTACATGATCAGACAAAATTTTGTCGAATTAGGTTCATTCTCAAGTCTGATCAGACCTGCAAAATGAGTAGATCTGATTGAATTTAGGAAAATTTCCATGTCTGGTTATGCATGATTTAGTTTAACTTAATCTGTCTAGTTTTCTTAAATATGGATAGTCCATTTGGTCGTTAGTATTCAGAACAAAATGCTTGTCATGACACGTGTTTACACCTTGAATTGCCGAAGAGAGAAAGGGAGGGGAGCGTGATCGTTTGTCAAGCGGAGCGAGCAATTTGATCGCAAGCTACGAAGGATTCGTGTAACTTGTAGATATATGGACAGTTTCTAGTTAATCAGGAACATCCGTTCCCCAAGACATCGCTTTGTGATCCCTCGGGTTTAACGGGATACGCTACAATCTGACTCCCAACACGTCCGCTGACCACAGTCTAATCCGAGCGACACATATTAAGTGCACGGATTCGCACGCCAAAGACCGATATCGCAGAGCAAGTAGCTTCGTTGTCTGAGAGTCCTAACAAATAAACCGCTCGTACAACAATGTCCAACGATCCTAGTAAAAATAATCTTGGCGCTGGCTTGGCATGTAACGCTTCCCCTATATGGGGCCTAGGAGCGCGAGTTCGCATTGCTAGGCCCTATGTAAGGGAAGCGTTACATGCCAAGCCAGCGCCGAAATCGTTCTCACTAGGGGAATCGATAATTACGTGCTACGTGTCGCTCGTTGACGTGTTATTTCCATTTAGATGGACTAGAGCAAAGTTTTGTTTGCTTTGTCTGCTAAACAAACAATTCCCAGCGATCGGGAACTTCATAAATCAGCAAGATTTTAAAGTGAAATTGGGTTTAGCTTGATGTTAGAAGTTAAAAATGCTCACGGACGTGGGTAATAGATTTCCTGATCTGTTTTAGACACATCAAAATATTTTTAGACCTATCTTTATTTCATATTGAATAATAACCAAGAATAAATATCCTTAAAATGAATACTTATTTTTCACGTCGATGTAACAGAGAAATTGGCGATTGCCAACTGCTTTCCGCTCCTAGGCGTGAAATAGTATATTATTCTAGAGGATCAAAACCAAAATTCTCATAATTTTAATTTCATGCTTGAAGAAAAAGATTTTTAATAATATGTTAAGACAAGTTCAAAAGCGTCTAAACGAATCAATGGATGGTGAATGGTGAATTGTTGTGGATTTTATTTCTCACAATTAAATATAAATTGAGTCTAACCGTTCGAAAGGTCAAGGAGCGAAAGGGACGAATATAGCAAAAAGTTGGCAAAAGTTCGCAGTTATACGTTCGATTATGAAGAGCTAAATTCAGTGGACGCGTGGCGACCCTGGAATTCGTATTTCGTAGTTTTAATTCTATTCGCACTGCCGCATGACTTTTATTTTGTCTGGCCTGTGCGGCGTTGGCTAGGCCGGTCACGAATTGCTTCTGAATTGCGACAATTAAAGCACAAGAAGCGACGGCCGTCGCGTAAAGCAGTGGCACACTTGCGCATGCATACTAATTTATTCTGGATTTGTATGTGCGAACATGTAAGCAAACAAAAAAAAGACGAGCGGGCAAAAACGAGTCGTGCACAAAAACGAGCAGAAAGCTGTCCCGTTTGTCGGCTTAACGTTACGAAGCGGCGGGATAATTTTCTCTGGCAACCGGGATTATCCTGTTTCCCAGAGAAAATCAGTCCTCGCAAGCATGAACTTCGTCGTAATCGTACAAACGTACTAATATTTCGCACCAAAAACCCAGGCCGTAACAAACGAAAACGACTAAGACGATTTGTAATTCCGTCGAATTATATTCACAAAAATCTGATTTTTTTACGTTTATATGAACAGTCTACCTACTCAACATGCTATTATTCCGGAAACATTATTAATCGAGTGATGAATTCCATTTCTACATTTCGTTCTAATGAAGATAAGAAATATATTTATAACTAAATTTCAAATTGAACCTAAAATTAGCTAAAGGAACTAAAATTAGCAAAGCCATTATTATTCATTCTTTCACTAATCATCTCTTATATAGAATTTGTTTATATAGGTTGCCAAAATGATTGTAAACCATAATTAAATTTCTATTTTTCAAGTTTATTTTTCATGAATATCTGAATCAATCTGCGTTATCAAAAAACACAAAGAAGAACAATCTTTCCACTGTCAGCACATCGCAGGCGACTGAGTAAAGTAAGACGCCTGAGTAAATGATCAGTAATAATAAGTAAATAAATGATTAATTCTATCAGAAATCATTTACAGCGTAAAATATCTCTGAATAGAAAATAAAATAAAAACCATATATGGAAAGTATAATGTTTCCTAATTTCATTATTCCAATAGAAAACGTACAATGTATGGGGTAAAAGGCACTGGCGAGTCAAGCCATTGTTCGATATTGAAAAATTACTTACTTATTCATACCGCAGGAATAGGTGGACACCTGAAATTAGCATTGCAAATCCAATCACGCAGTAGTTATGGGATCCACGAACGTGCGCATAATCGTATTAATATTTAGTTACATGCGTCGGTCTTGCATTTATTTTTGCCCTACATATTTTGACGAACGAACGGCATACTTATCAGCGATGTCACTGCGTATGGTAATTTGTTTCGAAACAACACAATCCCTGATGATCAACATGATCCCAATTTCGATTAATTTGATTAATTAAACCCCTGTTATGTAACTGAGTTAAAATGATACAAAATGTCTGTTACGTATTAAGCCGAATTATCGTTACATGAAAATTCCATAAAGCTGAAATAAAAAAAAACTGTCTATCGTATTTGAACGAAATAATAAAAAAGTCTGATGTACACCTGTTAACGAAAACAATTTTTATCTATATTTTTGTGTTTGTATAAAAATTTCACAACAAACTCTACGAATTTCGTTTTAAATTTGTTTCGTGAATAGAATACAGCTTTTATTTCATCAGCAGAGGAATCATACTTGTCATATATGTTTATTATACGGAAATTAAAAATATGGATGAAAAAAATACAAAAAAGTAATATGTATTGAAAAACAATTGTTTAAGAAACGGTTTCATTTAAATAGAACATTGAATAAATAGTGTTAAATTAATTGTGAAATGAAATCGTGGCGCATTTTTTTGAATTTTTAAAATAAAAATAGATTTATACTGTATTTTGTGAAAAATTTACATCTCTATAAAAATCACCATATTGTATTGTCATTGAAGCTACACATGCCTGCAAATTTTTATGAATTTTAATAAGATCAATTATGAAATATTGCTGTGACAAGATTTTATTACCTACAAATGAAGTTAAATAAAACTGTTAAATAATATAAAAAAAAAAAAGAACAATTGTCCCTTGGGGAAATCTGAAAAGTGGTCGATTTTTCGTTATAAATGAAATTCAAGAATGTACTATTAATGCAATAATTATTTCACCATAACTCCCGTTTCCAGACGACACAACTTGATCAACAATTTATTGATCATTCATATCCATAAAATACCAAAGATTAAATAAAGCTTAGAGCTTTATGATAGAAGTGCAACTTCTCACCCTGGGGAAAAATGGACTTTCGGTTTCAAATTCGTTTAGATCCGTACGCTACATTATACATTGGATTTACTCTAATCCAGTGAGTCCTGCTGGATTGTACAACAAGATATATAGCAGAATTATAATTCCAAACGTTTTTCGTTGTTTGACATGCGCTTTTTATGGGTTATACTATATCGGAATCTCACCTATCAAGAGCATTTGTGTACGGAAGCTATATTGCATTTCATTTACTATAATCATAAACTAATGGAACTGTTTACATACGAGAAATTTCAAATTATTAAGACTGTTATAAATGAACAATTTTTTAACTATATGTCTAAGAAAAATATCTTACTTTTTTGCTTCTAACGTGTTTGTCGTGGGAAAAATTATTTTCTAAAAGAGATATTGGATCATTAAAAAGCACTGCAATCCTTCGCATTTTTAATGGTGCTGACCATTAAAATTAATTAAATTTTGAATTCGCGCCATTGTGATTATCGTTGTCATTGACCCGTGGACTGTCTATGAATTCGACAAGTGTTTTACAAATTTACATAGGCCATTTGGAAGCTCCCGTTGATGTGCTCGGATACCTTTGTTCGCGTTCCTGTTGTTCTGCGAAAATCGATTTGTCGTTTACAGAGAGAAATAAAAGAGCAAAATCCTTGAAGATTCAACGCACGTCGCGAAAAGTCTGATGGAATCGCTATTAACAGTGGCAAGAAACGATTTCACCATTATAAACAATTTCGATTCAAGTAATGGAGAACGCAGTCGGCGCTCAAATGAAAAATATTTATCAAAAGCTCGTGCAGTTGGTGATATTCTGTGTTTGAATGTACAATGATCATTCGGTTTGCTGCTAATTCGTGCGTATTCGTGCAAATATTTGTGATTTTATTGCAAAAAGACATTTAATCGAGATTTATTTTCCGTTTGCGCATGCATATATTGTTATATACGAAGTTTGACAATTTCCTTGCACGATTACACGTTTGTCAATGCAATTTAATGGAGTGTGTTATTATTTTCATAAACGTATGTACTATTTAAAAAAAACTGGAAACGTCTTAATACTATAGAAAAATGTTTTGTACTATTATTTTATGACTATTGATATACCATACTCAATCCCATGTTTCAAAGCAGATGATAGTCATGGTTATAAAATTCGGTCTACATAAACACGATATAAATATATTGTTCACTCACAATTTTTTGATTTAAATTTTGTGACTAAAAGGCGAAAATTGTTAAGTGAATATGTAATCAATAAAAAAGTATTTGTTTTTGTTTTTTAGCCACAACATTATTTTCACATAAATGTGTAAATGAAAAAGGTTTGATGCATGAATTACGTGGAATTAATTATATTCTGCATCCCGAATAATAACGAACTGAAAAATCATTTGAAACAATAAATGCAAACAATCGGATGAATTTCAATTAACTCTCTAAATCTGAATATATAGGGTCAACTGGGGTAATTGTGATATCGGGGTAATTTGTGACAGGCTAATTATTATTAACAAAATACAAAAAATGTTTTATATCAAAAGATAATATTGTTCTCCTATGTTTTATAAACAATACTGATGAAGTTTGAACTGAAATTATTGAAAAATTGTTATGGATTTTCAAATTTTATTCAACACGACACAGCTCTTCGATGTTCAAAGTTTTAAGCGTTCCATTCAAAGCTAGTTTTTTTTGAAAAATGCAGACATTTTTATGACTTTAATAATTAATTTTACTTAGTTATAATCTGTTAAACTTGATCCACCATTCAAAAATATTTTGTTACGTAATATTTTATGTAAAAAATGAAATCACAATTACCCCATATAATTTGTAAAGTACGGAATAACCGTGACGCTATAGTATGTATAGTTTTTATGTAGTATAGTTTTTATGAATATGCCATGAACATACAGTTATGTACACATAACTGTATATGTGTACACATAGTTATATACACCTATATGACAGAATTTTTGAAGTTTTAATAAATTATTACATCAAAATTAATTGAATTTTCACTCAAAATAAGTCCAAAGTCGTTCACTTTTTTGCCAAAAGTGAAATTTTCACTTATTCAGATTTGCAGAGAATGTTACAGTTAGTATTGATTGCAGTTATCATTTAATGAAAAAATTTAGAACGAATATTTGATAAGAGTTTACCTTGTATTTTATGAACATACCTGTCGTAGTAGTAATCCCTGAAACAAAAATATTGAATTATTAAAATTTTGTCATTCTCATAATATCAAGCAAATTTTTCAGTTGTTCATCAAAATTTGTACAAATTAATGGAGAAATTCGATCTTGATATTTTTAATAAAGAAAAAAAATCAAAAATGACAATAATACTAACTGAAAAGAAGTCTAAGTTTTGTGTAGAAACAATTATGTAGTATTCTATGTGCGTTTGTTATAATATTACAAAAGGTGTGTTGGCAGACGAGAGCAAGTTAAAAAAAGTGAATTGTCACAGGCTAAAAAAAGCCATTTGAAAGTCACAGATCAGCCAGTTTTACATCACTGGAAATTGGATGGCAATAGTAAATCGATCGACGATTGCACAGTTCAGCCGTTTGAAATATGATCATGAACGTGTATGCTGGTTAAACATGAGTCGAAGGATGACCCGAACAACTAGATTTAACAGGCAGTATGCATTGTATGCACATATGTTGCAGGAGAAATTAAAGCGTTGAAACATGTAAAACACCTACGTTAAACACCCCCATGAGAAATCGCCAGATTGAAACAATTGGCCCATATCATATCTTAGTCATGGTTTTCAGATTTTTGTAAATATTGTGGTTTAAGCGAATATTATTCATGTGCCAGTATTTGGATGTTTGTGAAAAAAACTCCGCCATATCAAATTGAATTTTTAGGTGACGTTGCGTTTTACGTTTCCAGTATATGAAAAAACAATTGGCTGTCACTATTGACAATGCAAAATATTGGATTAATTGCTCTGGAATAACTGTCTAATTTCCGTATCAATTTTTAAAATTATTCATAAAAATCGTTTTTAATAAAATTCGGACAAATGTTTTAATTTTTTCTTTGATCATTTTTTAATTAAACTGCAAAATTTATGTCGGTTACCACATATGAAAATATCATTTTTCCGGTGAAAATTTTATGTTTTCGTTATAATTTTGGACGATTTATTAATGAAGTATTCATGAAACTTATTTTTTCGAATTCTTATCTATATATTATGAAAGAAATTTCAATAATAACAAGCTTCTAACATTTTAAAGATATACTATGAAAGAAATAATTAAAACATTTATTATAGTAATAGTTGGGCATAGATCAATAATAGATACCCTCTTCCAGCAAAATTTTCTATTTAATTATTTTGATTTTAATTTGAAACTTGCCAATATAATTTATTTGAATAATAAATTACCATAATAAAAAATGCATTAAATTAAATTATTTTTAGTTGCCTGCTTTGTGCAGTTCTAATAAATTTACTTGGATTATTTTTAGTCATTTTCTGACATTTTCAACTATTCGTAGCTTGATTATATATAATCATCATTACGTATATGTTACATATATCATAATTACATATATGTTGAATATTAACAAATCATGTTGGTTTTTTTTACATGGTGCGTATTCTTATTTACACAAATTGTATTTCCATCAAAAAATTATAAATAATTTTGATATTGTGTTGTTGTCGTAACAAGTGTACAATGTCAAAAATAGACCCAATATAAAATGTATTTTTAACGAACACATTTAGCAATTTAACTGTATTATGTTTGTAATTAATACATAAGAAAGCGTTTAATAAATAGAGTTTAATGTTTCATAATTTTAAATTCGATGATAATGCGTGATAAGCGTTTTAAAATTGTAGGCACAATACAAGATGTGTGTCGAAGTCAGAGAATCAAAATTTTCTTTCTTTGCAAAACATGCATATTAGAATAAACCGAAACCAAGAAGTGTCATAAAAAGTGACAGCATTATGTCGACATGAATTAAAATCAAAAGAGTTCTTAAAAAACAGCAAAATTATTACATGAAAGATATTTTTTTACAGAAAAAAATTGATAATGTTAAGGTAATGCATAAGTCGTATAGGTGTGACAAAGATGGCGTTAACGAGGCTTCTATAAGTGTAACAAAGACAAAACTAGTTTACCTTATGCATCACCTTAAAGCTCGTTGCTATTTGCATATAATATTAATGTTAAATAGAATCTTTAATTAACTAAAAAACTTGAAATAATACAATTTTAATGTTCAAATATCAATCAAACTCGAATTTCAAATAAAGACAACGAAACAAGTTCAATATTGTAACTTTCGAAATTTCTCGTTTGTAATTCAAGAATCCATCATTAATTGTAAAAAAATTGTTCATCTCGTCACATATTGGTACCAAAAATTGGAATGATATTGAACTTTTTAATTGCAAGCACAAAAGTTGCACGAGGGATGGAATGGTAAGTTTCATTACGCGTGCTCGATCAACAAGAACCATTGTTTGACGCGCAGCTCGGCTGAACAATTGCACAGCCAATTGTACCGAGCCCCAAGAGTCGTCTGGTAATCACGTAATTGAATATCTAAGCTCGCAAACGGTTCCGTTTACTTTACCACTTCGTCAATAAGACGTTTCAAATTCGTCTTGATAACACTTGCCATCCTTTCCGAATCTCGATAGTCAATCCCTTTTTCTTCAACTTTTTTGTTTACTTCCGATTGCTACAGCCGTAATTTTAAGTCCCTGATTTGAAAAAGTCAAAGAAAATGCTTGCTAAACAGAATAAATAAAATTTCTGATTTTTAAAATGAAAATAATAATGAAGTTGTTTGGAAATTGAATAATTTTAGTTAGTTCTTTTTTATGTAAAATTAATGTACTAAAATATCCGTGAAAAAAATAAAATTGTCGCAAATTTAAATAGAAAAATTTATGATGATTAATTTTGGCTTGTTTTTGTTATCATATGACAAAAAATCATCATGCGTAAATTGAATAAAAGTGTAGCAGTATGGAAAAAATATAATAAACGGGGGAAAATAGTGTGTCCATATGTCAACCGGAACGAAAAAATAAATCGTTTATTAAGGACAAATCAACCGTTAAGCTTATTTTAAAGTATGACTAGTAAATACCGTCATAATCATGACTAATTCGAGAGTAAACAACAACAAATTGAACACAACAGCACGATTTAATTAAATGGATCAAATAAAACAAAAGTTAAAAGAAAATTAGCCGCAAATCGCGTGACCATAATCATACAAAGTTGTTGGGCATCAACGCGCCTTGCGGTTATATCAGGAGCCAATTAAATTCGCGTTTTCCTGCTGTGCCAGTTTTTATCTACTGATACGCTACGATAGTTTAATGAAAGTAAACGTCGAGTTCTTGGCGATATCAAAAAACGAATGCATCACGGAAGTGTTATAAACTTTAATGGGGAAGTAAATTTTCCGGGTGATCAAATAAACATGTTGCATTTGACAGTCGTTTTTTCATTGATCTTCGTCGCGACATCTATTTTGAAAGTCGGAAATCATTTTTTTTACGAATGGGTGTGGTGTCAAATTTACGTTAGAAAAATTCATATGAAATGGTTCATATGAAATGCGCCACTCTAAATAAATCATTTGCGCCAAAATAAAGTATCAGTTGCGCCAATGAAAAAATATGATTTGCGCCAATAGAAAAATATCATTTGCGCCAA
>JAPYZS010001728.1:0-13327 GCA_030522925.1 Trissolcus japonicus | reverse complement strand
AAAAAAGCGGCAATAAGGATAATAGTCAGTCTATATACTATGACTATAAAATTTATATAAAAAATATATAGTTTTTCTATATAATTTCAACTATATTTTTGTCCGTGAGGGTAGTCCAGACCGAACATGGTTACTAGATTTAAATCGATAATTTTCAAAAATGGTAACCTAAGAAGAGCACAATCGTTTCTACAATGGACTCGACGTAGCTCCCATATTTGGACTAAATTCATGACTCTGACAAAAAAGTGCTTAAAATACAACTCCAAGTAAGGCGTTAATATAAATTACAATGTCATAACCACATTGGAAAATCGTATTAGGCCCTCATCAAATCCTGATTGGCTTATCACACGAGGGCCACAAAATGCGAAATTACGGGTTGAATATTTGCCTTATAATTATATACAGAAGGCCTTATAAATTCTATAATATTGTTGAAAATTGACTTTATTATAAATATTCAATAGACTTTAAGTGTATTTCACATTAAGATCTCTGTTTATCAAAGCTGTTATGGCTAAATTGTTAAATTCATGGACTCAGAAATCCGAGTTTAAATCCCTGTCAGAGACTAGGTTTTTTAGAAATTCGATATAACTATACTTGGCCATAAACCGATTTGAATAGTGAAATATGTGAAAAAATTTAAAATTATAATTTTTCATGGAAAATAAGGAAAATTGTTTTTATTCAGAGCCCGATACGGTCCCATTTAGAAAATCATCGGGCTTGTAAAAGGGCCTTAATAAGGTGCGGCATTATATGCCAAGAAAAAGCCAAACTTTAACCCTATTATCGCCTTATTAGGGCTCGATAAGAATTTAGTAGTAGCCTATCTTGGGTCCAAACTCAGTTGTTATTAGGGTAGGGCTGCTTTGTAATCAGTAATATATACTAAAGTTACGATATCAGAAAAGAATTTCAATGGAACATGACATTTAAAACACTTTTCTGAAGCTTGTTTTTCACTGAGAACCCATCAAAAACGATTCTAAACTTTTTTTTGAGATAACGCATAAACCTATTTTACTAACGAAATTTGAGACACTAACTTGAAATTACAAAAAATATATTGGATCTTTCAATCCCGTATGGTTGGTTAAGAGTTAATTTCGCTGAGTAAAATGAAATAAAATTTTGCCACATTGGCATTTTGTGATACAAGATAAATGTTTATGCAGCTTAAAAGTGAGAGCGGATCAATTCGAAGCTTCTGTATTTGTTAGATTCATTATGTTGATGTAACATGATATTTAATGTGAAACTGCAATTGGTAATAATTTCGCTTCAATGGGGTTCGTTTATAACCCTCAAAGTATATAGTAATAGATATGGCATACGTATGCTGGATGCATTTTGTCATATAATATCATTACTATAATTGTACGAACCACCGTAACGAGGAATCTGATCCGAACGAAAATATAAGAGGTCTAGACATGGTTTACTACAAATGGATTATTCCGCTTTGATGCATCGTATTTTTGTATACCAAAACTCTGAGGATCTAATCACTCTGTATTTTACAATTTAATTTCAATATAATCATTTCATACTTTGCACAAAATGTTAAGGAGCACTTATGTATTTGAATGCCATCGTAAGAGCCCTAACTTTTTGTGCACAGTATGTTATATAAGTTCTTCTGGCTTCGGTGTACTGATCTCAAAGCTTCACAAAAGCTGCGCTACCCTGAGCGCGCTGTGCTCTGCACCTGGCACAGAGACATTTTATTCGGAGCTCTGTGATTTCATTGTTCCACAAATAGGCGGGCTCACGTCGGTCATCGTTCGATCGCCTAGTCATAGAAAATGTTTACATTTAATACTGCAGGATGACTAAAGAGACTTTTGGAGAATTAAGGAAAGACAGAAATCTAAAAGTGGCTGTTATAATTGACACACGGTAGATCGGTCTGAATTTGAATAATAGCGAAAAACAAATCTCTTCGTTGATTGAAATTACAGCTCTGAGCCTAGTTCGCTGTTGGAGACGCGACTTTTCTTGACATTTACAAAATTTAGCTAGGATAATTGAATAATTTATTGCTGAACCAATACATAACTAAATTCAATCGTGCCACTAATTAATTGCGCCTCCCATGCGCTCGGTAGGTCCAGTAAGAGAGAACGGACGGCATTTCGGCGACTCTTATATGCCGCCTCTCTCCTTGGACGCAACGCTGAACCCGTTTTGAACTCGTCCCGAGGCTCTCGCAGAAAGATGAGTGTAATTGAGTCTAAATAAAACAATTAATCCTCCCCCGAGCTGCAACAATAAAAACGAATACGTGTTTGTCAACGTAACATTCTTAACCCTGGTAAATGTTATTTGCTGCGAAGTGCCTATTCAATGGAAAATCAGAACACTATGACTTTAACAGGAATTTTCTTTTGAATTACGAAACCGTTCACTGCCATAAGGTGTTCGTTTATTTTATCGATTACTAGCATTCTAGCTCGATTAGGTCGAAAAATTTCGAGATAATGTCTTGCCCAAAGAATGGTATACGTAATTTTACTTAGAATTCATTTAAATTTATTTCATTTCTTTTTCTTTATTTATTAGATAATTTGATTTTAATTATAAGTGATAAATTTAGTTTCAAGTACCGAAATATCACACTGCACATTTGGGTGATAGCATGGCGTTAAGTCTGTGTCGTCTTTTTCCCCTCTGTATACCGAAAAGGTCAAAACGGGTGTAATGTTTTTTTTTTCATCAAAAAAAAAAACTTTTTTTATTTGTAATTGCAATTAGAATCTTTTATCATCATACGGGATTTGGCACGCATAATGCGCAGGTAGCAAGCAAGTTGACCTTCAGAATATGATATCGACGTAAATATGAATTCGACGTATGTTTGCTCTTACATTTTTGTCCCTGATGGTAATCATGGTTGTGATGAAAATGTTGTACGTTTATGAACTGAAAGATATAACTTTTCATCATTAAACCCGACCTCTGTACCACATTTAATGACAAATCCGAAATGTAAAGAGGAAGTAGAGGCAAAATTAACATTCAAGGAAGCGATGCATGACAAATACGGAGAATAATAATCCAGTCAATTTTTCTTTCATTATGTTTGAATGGAAAAAAATAGAACTACTTTTTCCGCGTCGACAAAACAAAGACTTTATTACAGGTCTAAATCGTTGAAATGAGTTTGTTTGATGGTTGGTGGCAATTTCGATGCGATAGTAATTCAAGGTTGGTTTGGTGACTCCAAAGTATGCGAATTGATGCTGTCGTGTTCTAATAACTGTCGCACCAAATCCACGAGTCAAGAATACGTTTATTCGACTGGCTGGCTACAGGGCTTCCCGTGGACGCAAATGCACACTCGAATTAAGATTGATAGTCCAAGATTTGGAGGGGTTGTCAGCGTTATATCGAATTGCCTTTTCCAAAAACCAGAGCCGTCGCAATTCAATTAAACCTTCAATTTTAAATCTTTCATTGCGCTTCATTTATTCAGCTAATTTATCTGTTGGTTTCTTTTTATTATTGATAATACTGGTCCTCCATTATCACTTCTTCGTTGAACTTTAGTGACAGACGACTAATCAAAAAAAATTTTTCCGTATTAAAACTGATTGACATGCATGATTATTTTACGCCAAGATAAAATTGCTCAAATTCAAATATAATTAAGATGATTATTTTATTTTTGTCAGTTAGCACATCCTTCGTCAAATCAAACGTTCATTTACTAAGTACGGGTTTTAATAGGGAAATGGAATTCGATCGTGAAATTATGTTGCGAATTCAAAATTTGAATTATAAAAAAGAAAGAAAAGTGGTTTCGCGTTTGACGTGAAGTCGGTTTGATTCTTTTTTTTTTTTTCTTTTACTGTTTGACAAATTGGAGAAAAAGGAAAGTCAAATTTTGAAACGTATATAAGTAAAAGAAAATAAAATAAAAGGAGTTAATCGCAAGTGATTGGATTTATTTTGTTTTTTACTCGATCAAGGAGGGGCCGCCCAAAGGGAGGTAAGTGTGGATCACGAGTGACGTGTCCTCACTTCCTCGATCGCTCGCGAGCGAGATCTCGGTGAGGATGACTGGGGCTGCGGAGCCAGCCCCAGAGAGCGTTCTGGCGCAAGAGTTTCGAGACCGCTATTGTTTCAGGTCCCTAAATTTATGCAGTGCTGTGGTCGCAACAACAAATTATCTAGATTACATTTTGACACCTTAACGTTTAAAATTAATTTAAAGTATTTAAATGAAAACATTCATAGAACAATTGTAAATTAAAATTTTATTTATTATTTATTCATAGCTTCATAAAAATATATCGGAACTCATTAATAACATTCATAATTGAATTGTAGATTTTGTGGAACTGATTTTCTGATCAGATTTTGCAGAACTGGTTTTCTCTAATTCATTTTCAGGTATTTTTCTGAATTTCCGAACAATATCTTTTTTTTATTTTTCCCTTTCAAAATGAATAAATAGCAAGAAACAGATATAAACAAAGATGTTTAGCACACTAGAATGACTGTTGAAACTAATGAAATTTTCCGCCATCTATTTATTTACGCGCCTTTTTATGAAAAATTGCAAACAAATCAATTATTGTGAAAATGTGGAATATACATTTCTGAAAAGTTATACAATTTTTCTTTCTTTTTTATTTTTTATATAAATAATTGTCTAAAACTAGTTACGATTTAATAATAATCTGTTTGAATTCAATAAATAATTGATACCAATTAATATTAGCGAAATATTTATTTATCTACAAAAGACATCAAATTGACGCCTCTGTCAATTTGACGAATTTTCATAACAAATAGAACAAATATTTAAAAATTGAAGTTTCGTATGAAATTAAACCAAAAAGAATGAAAAGTCAGGGAAGGATTTCTTTAATTGTAAACCTAAATAAAATGGTAGGCGATTTCAGAAAAAAAGCCGTCAAATTGACGGCTTCGGCCGTTCTAGTGTTAAGTTCTTTTCAATACTTAAAATTTGTTGTGATTGACCACTTAACCCAACCCAACCTGCAAACCCAACCTTATATGCACCTGTCATATTTGACAGTTGGCAATCAATACTCGATCAATGTATGAATTTTGTGTAAGTCAAGTTGGCTATTGTCATCGGATATTACGTCAATTGAGAAAGAAAAATCCTAACGAGGAAAAGAAAGTGTGTATTATTGAAAAATTGTCTGCGACGAAATCCGAGGAATCTGCAAATCTATTTTACAAATTTTGTCAAGTTTGTCTCTGATAAACTTTGTACTTTATCTTATACATCAAAAGGTATTTTTTTTGTTGTTCTCGATTTCCTTTCTTATCATATATTGAGTAAGGTTAACCTCACATGTATTTTGTATAATTAAAATTGTACTTTATTATTCTCTTATTTTGCATTGTAAATCGTTATGAAATCATTTACTAACATTAAACCTTTTTGACAGGCGCCTTTTGATTGTTACAAAACAAATTTAAAAATAAACCAAGCCGCTTTCAACTCAGTCGCAAATTTATTCAACCGACACCATCAAATCCCTTATGGAGCATTTAAATCTCATCAAAATGATTAACATATATCGACATATAATGATCATTGAAATCAACGATATTTGTCTATAGATTATTTGTATATCGTTGAGAAAACGTAATCATTTTTGTACCTTCAATTTTTTGGCGCTTTTATCAAAATAAATGATTAAGTAGGTTTATGTTCACGAATTTTCTAAGCCGTAAGCAACGGCAAGATTTATTTTCAAATTAAAATGCTCAGTTGCCTAAAATTCAAGTCTGATAGACTCAACCTCGTCTTTTGCCTGATGGCTTAAACATATTCGGCAGGTGGACAAAATCTTCTAACAGCCTGAAATTGTTCGGCCGATAGACAAATATCGTTGATTTCAATGATCATTAATTTATCGGCCGGCGTTTAGCTAAATGCCTAGGGTTTTAGCTGAAAGCTTGATTTTTCTATTAGCTTACGACATATAAATACTTCAATTCGCGTATATATCGATATACTAAAAATGGACATAAAAAATTTGGACATTTTGAATATTTTTACCTTTCAGTTAATATAATATGTACTTGATAATTCTTAAGTATTATAATCTATTGAGCGATTGATCTAGAATACAAGAAAGAATTTTTAGCATTCAATTTGGATTATATTCAACATACATATTTGTGTTGCACAAAGTAATCCCTGGAACACAAAGTAACCCCGTAAGACAGAAATAGAAAACTTGAAGAATGATAGATGCATGACTTTCTTGATAACTTCCACAGCTAGTTTCAGTAGTCAAAAAAATATAAGATCCAAGAATTTGAATTGAACAATAGTTTTATGTATAAGCGCGTCATTGAATGTACCATGTTTAACACATTTTTTCTTCGTATATTTTATAAATACATAAATTAGATGAATAGAACATACGTGATAACTCAAAAGACATCAGACTAATAAATTAAATATATGAAACGAACACGCAATACATGCAATCGTGAATAAATAAATATTAATAAACACATTGTCGAAATAACGCAGTCTCCAGATAAGTCGCACAATACCAAGAGGTCTTTTTATTTACCAAGAGGCTTTTTTATTCAACGATAATTCAACGTGACAACTTTTATTACTAAAGATTCGATCGGTAATGACAGGATCATGTTATAAAACGAAAGAACTATGACGGGTCGCGAATATAATTCACAATGCATCATTATCATTTCCCTTCGAGCCGAGAGAATTTTAGTTATTATACATTCCCGAGTCCGTGAAGTTTGATACAATTTTCGAGTTTATCTTTAAATAATGATTTGGTAAGCGTCAGCCGCCATACATTCAGAGGGAACTTATGCTATTGAAATTAGTCCCTCTTGTAATGCGTCTTAAACGAAATGGTATCTAATGTCAATATGTTTTGTCCGCGAGTGAACGACAGGATTCGTGACTAGGTGTTGAGCTCCCATGTTGTCGCATTTTATGGTAACATCGTGAGTGTTCGCTCCCAGTGTTCGTAATTCTTGATCGAGTCGGGAATGTCACACTCTAGTGGACTGCTTCAAACCATACAATGCCTTGTTTAAGAGACAAACAGTATTTTCAATCTTCAATTGGTTCTGCATCTCTTCTGCAAATGGTCTGGTCTCTTCACTTTCACAATTATTATTCAAAATAAAGGTAGGTACGTCTTCCAAATGACTCGGAGCAACCATGTAGATATCTACTTCCAGCCACCATTTAACACATTACCTGCTAAACATTGAAGGAGTAAACTTTGTGGTAACTTTTTTGTGAATACATAATCTACACGTTCAAAGTAAGGAAATTTTGCAATAAAGTTTTTTTGTTTTTTTTTTGCAATAACAATTATAATTATTTATAAAAATTAATTTTATAATGTAAAATTAAAACTTTATTGTGCTCCTTATCTGTTGTTATAGTAAGAGCTGGAGCTCTTCAGTGAAAGGGATCAAAGCTTTTCTGTCAACCAATTCGAATTCCGCAAAGCCAAATCATCAATTGACGCTGTAGATGTTTTAGACATTTTAGACGCTATAGACGTTTTGGCTATCGCCCGAGATGCAATAGATGCATCACCCGAGAAGCTTGACGAGAGGTACGAAGAAGTACTGCGTTATCATAACCCTCGATGTCAAGAAAGCGTTCCACTCAGCTAAATCGTACTGTATATTGAACGCACTACAGAAGATGGAAGTTCCATCCTACCTTCGTTGGATTATCGCCAGCTATTTCTCGTCTTGCGTCTTGACGTACGACTCGGAGACGGGAATGAGATCGTACAGAGTGACAGGTGGTGTTTCGCAGGGCTCAGTCCTTAGCCCATTACTGTGCAACATTATGTACGATTCGGTAATGAAGCTGCCAACACCTAAAGGCTCTACAGTAGTGGGGTTTGCGGACGATGTTGCTGTAGTTGCGGTAAGAAAGCTGCTAGACAAAGTCACGTACTTAGCGAATAGAACTATCGCTGTGTACGTAATAGAATGTGATACCACTCTCGAGCCACTGACATTCGGCAGTGGCTCTCTTCAGTTGGCCTGCAACTAGCGACCAGAAGCGGTCTTCATGACAGAAAGAAGAAGAAGGTAAACCATCACCCTGACTGTTGGATACTGCAACATGATATCTCAGAGTCACTAAGGTACTTGGGTATCCAAATAGATGCTAAGCTGAGATTCAACGAACATCTCCGAATCGTCAGCCAAAGAGTATCGCGTGTCACTAATGCATTATCTAGCATCTATCCTATATACAAAAAAACGCAGGATTAAAAAAAAAAACAAATAAACATACGGAAAAAACACACTCTTGTGTGCCGAACATGTTGTTATGTGTGGCGCAATGAGCGTCGTCTTCTGAATTATTTCGGTACTATATATTTTGTGCTCACCGATTGCATGCAAACATGTTCGAATTTCTCGACAATAATTTGCTTCAATTTATTGTTTTGTATGCATACTAAATAAACTTGCATTACATACACAAGTCCTTCCCTTGAAACCCTAGACAACCTTTGTATGATAAATTTACTAGACATCATGCTCGGTGTAACAATTTAATATACGGAGATAATAATATATTCAAAACCAATAAAATTTCGTTCATTTCATTGTTCAATATTTGTACCTGACAAATTTTAATTTCATTTGTTTCTATGAATTTCAGAAACAATTTTTTCTGTTTTACACATTTAATTTACCATGTTATCCTTGTACTTAGTGTTTATTTGAGGAATATTTTTTAAGTGATTTTTATTGCTCATTTCAGTTCTACAATTTGTACCGTTTTTTTTTAAATTCATCAGGAGATTGTAAATGGATATTCGCATTTGCTCAGTAATGAGCACTTTGCCGCGTAGTTGGCCATCGTGTTCTACTTGTCCTAAGACTGCAGCATTAGGGCGACCACATTCTCTAGTGTTGCTTGCTGGTGGATTAGGTGGTTCATCTCCTGTCTCTTCTCGTCAAACCTAGTGCAGTTAATATCACGTGCTGTTTCCACGTTGGTATTGTAGATACTCAACTCTCCGTCAAGGCCAAAGCGGTGCAGGTATGACCTAAAGGCTCAGTTCCCGGTGAAAACCTGTCTCAGGTGACGGTTGACTTTAGCATGCTTACTGCCGATCCAGTTGCCAATCCCCCACATGAGTTAATGGGTTAGTCTGTCAGTGGTAGCTGTATCCGAGCAATGTTGCTATCTCACCTGGGTAGACGCCATTTTTCCTTCGGCAAATTTCTGCACGAGTTCCACACCGCTCGTTTGTTGTTCCATCGTAGATTCTAGCGCATTATTCTGCCAAAAGATCAATGTTTCGCATTCTGACTATGATGCACACGGCCTCGTTAGAGACCTTGCGGTATGCTCTGCGCATAACGCGTAGTTCGAGCGGAAAACAGCAGATTCGTTGTGCGTACTTCTTGGTGACCAGTGCCATAAACCAGCACGTAGCAGCATATAGCAAGATGGACGTGGTAACGCTGGCCTACAGCTTGCACCGACTTTGTCGGCGTCCACTTATGTTTAGCATAATCTTGGCAAGAGTACCTGCTACCCGTGCTGTTCCCTTTGATTCATTATTCATCCACGGAAATTTTAAATAATTATAAATCAGAACTTGAAAATTCATAACATTATAATACTTAACTATTGTATTGATTTAATATTTATCAACTTCAGAACTTTAAAGAAGTATCAATGAATATCAAATCATTGAATGTATTAATATTAAGTAAGGCAAAATTCTTGTATTATTGCTGTATAAATGAACATTTCTTCTGAAAATTATCTAAATGAAAACAGAAAGACGTGTGGATCTTTATATGTGTATATATAAAAATAAATCATACTTATTTATTTTTTGTCTAACATGTTCTGCAACAAACAATAATTAGATAAGTATAAGGACAGAAGAAAAGATTTGTAAAAGTGATTGTGCATTGACGTATGTCCCATTTTTATGGATTGACTCTTATATTGATACTTTATATTTTTTTATTATTATTCATTTATTAATATATGAATTTATAATTCTATAATTCTACTCATAAATTAAATAAATTATTAACGTTGTGCACACGAGGGAACTGCGATATCAGATTTATATTGTCATAAAATCCTTAACATTATAAACAAACTATCTTTTCGTCTAGTAGATACGTATTCGTATAATAGAATTTTTACTTAAATCATGACTGAAGCCGGATGTATTGTCACTTGAATATGAAGATTTTGGATTTTTCTAAGATTATAAACTTTTCTTAAAACTGAATTTGAATTCTTGCAATTTTTCAGTCTTTGGAGGGATTAAAAATTTTTTCAAGTAACTATTAATCCTTGTTTAGAGATTGTTAAATTAAATTATGATTCGAATATTTAACAGGTCATAAATTAAAAACGGTGAACAGTTTATAACAAATACATATGTTGTCGTAAAGTATGAAATCAGGCTGGAAAAATTTGTTCCTTTTTTATATTCAATATCACATTTTAAGTCTGGCTCTATCTGAGTAATTAATAGAATGGTATTTTTTCTGATTTTGCAATCAAATATTGAATAAATTTACATCACCGTTTATATGTCTGTCTGTTTCATCATCCATATCGCAATAATTCAAGAATATCGCCTTGTTTTATATTTGTACTTCTGAAAAGTTAATATTTATTAATACGTCTTTGAAGTTCTATAGTTGATAAAGATATATCAACACAATAGTTAAGTATAACCCCATTGAAAAGAATTATAAAAAAGGATTGTCCATGTGAACAAAATTTATTATCAATATATTATTTTGAAAACCATATAATGACCATATATTCACAAAACATTGACCACACATTCACGATGTATGGCTAACATATGAATAATGCGTCAATTGACTTTTGAAATTGCTAATATATTGCTGATATATTTTCCATGTATGAAAAACATGCAAATATATACGGTCAGTCCAGTTCTAATTCACTCATAATCTATTGTTAATATATTGTTAATATATGTACAATATAAAATAACCCAAAAGTAATATATTGTCAATATATTGATAATATATGGACAGTATATGATCTTTTTCACTAGGATATGATGTTTTAAATTCCTGTTCTGAGTTTAGAATAGTTCAAACTCCAGTTGATAAATAATAAATCGGTGTAATTGTTAAATATCGCGATTTTTTCAAATTGTTAAGTTTCGGTCTTATTTTTTAGATTATTTGAAAATTAGATTCATCGAAAAAATTCCTAAAAACCTTTTACCAAAAAGCCCTGCTCCTATTTCCTTGGGAGTCTTCGAGCCATTGGTGTACCAGGTTTCCCCCCGAATAAGGCCGCCTCTATGAACCCACTCTTGTCGGCTTAGGGATTCCACTTTGAGACGACTCTCAAAGTGTTGTTTCTTCTTTATTTTGTCCTGCGGAAGTCTAAATATATCCTTCATTAAGACTTTTCCTCGTATGACACCATGTATATGAAAATTCCCCTAAGTATAACCGCATTGACATGGTCAAGTAGAAGCTTAGGAGCTTTATTTTCAACTTTTGTCCACCAAACGATGGATGCATATGGCAGCCTTGGAAGCAGAAGGGAGACATACACCGGTATATGTAAATACACCGGATTTTGTCCAAGGAAATGCCCCAGCTATCACCCACAGTCGATTTACAGCATTCAAATATCCGTAGGATTTTGCAGCATTGGATCTGCAGATGTTTCTGCCAAATAAATTTTCTGTCCATGTATACACTCAGATTCAGTAAAAATTTTCTGGTTAAAATAACGATCTACGTTTTAATTGGATTAACTCTGAGCCTCCTAACACTGCCACCATTCGCCAACAGTTATCAGCCTTTTTTGAAGGAGTTCAGGAATAACTTTCCAGTCCTCATTAGGGGGGACCAAAGACCTCCTCCTAACGAGGATAGCGAAATCATCTGCGTAACCAATCGTATGAATACATTTTCGGTTCAACATCCTCAGTAAGTCATCCATAACTAGACTCCACAGTAACTGTTATACCCATCCCTTTAGAGTGAACTAGTCTGTCACTGAGTGATCCTAGAATCCATTTAGTGTTTCCAGAATTTTCTGCTCAGCACAGTCATCTCTGGTGTAGTGTAGTCGAACGAAGAGTGCAGTTGTAGGCTCCTTCAGTATCTATGAAGTCCCCCACTGCTATACTTTTCTCTGAAAATGACTTCCTCTAGGAAAGTGACCACATTATGTAATGAAGTATCACTTAATTTGCTGATCTAATGCACGTGTTGTTTGGTATATAAACGATGAAGTGTCAGTACTTCCTTATAAACTTATTCATGAATCTCTCTAACGTCTTCAAGAAGAAGGAAAGGAGACTTTCGGAGGCCCGAAATCATTTACATCTTCGTAGACACTTCTGACCGGTTTGAGAGCAATCCAAGGGCATGCATTGTAAGCAAGGGGATTAATATTATATTACTTGAACAGCACTCTACAAGAGACCTAGTGGTAGCACAAGTCCACTACAAGAGGAGAAATGAAGAAGGAGGAGAGAAGGCAAAGGAATGCTTCTTGTCGCATCAGCATACTTCGTTCATAAAAATAATGCACCTCCAGAAAAAAGTAGAAAGACTGGTAAAGTATTGCAGGGAGGACAACATTGACCTGTTGATTGGCTGTGACGCAAACGCAGACTGCGAGGGGTGAGGCAGCACAGACAACAATGACAGAGGATTAGATTTTCTGGAGTACAAGATAGAGTCAAAACGGTTCATTCGAAATCAAAAATCAAATGAGATTCAAAAAGTAGATTAAATTAGTTGAGTTTAATTTTCGTCAAAATTATGTCCAGTGAAAAAAAGTGTCATTTTTTGTTCGATTATTTATTTTCAAAGCGCTAGAAAAAATATTAAAGATAGACTAACGTAATCTATGTTTCGAATCTCTTTCGACTTATGATTTCAAATGAACAGTTTTGACTCTACCATGTACGCCGTGCACGCCGCACATATTCTACATTAAAACGCATGTTATTTGATAGATTTTTAATAAAAGAAATTGTAAGTATACTTAAATATATGTAAAAATTATTCATTTATGAGTTTTGAACCACAAATCTTTAATTTTGCATCATATTACAGCCTTTCTTCAAATTATGAATTGAATAAGTTTCTTCACACCAACATTTTTAACAATTTAATTTTTTGAAATAGCATTTTTTCTCCTTTAAAAACAAAATTCAAATATAGTTTTCTGATATTTCTAAGCAGAAATATGGATTTTTCCTTTAAAAGATGTTTTTGACTTGTTTTGTTTCAATTCGTTGTTGATAACTTCCAA